>JAHHZJ010000824.1:0-34737 GCA_021437245.1 Aegilops speltoides
TCTCTCCATTCTATGGCGGTCCTTGAAAGTACTTCATTTTCTTGTCGCTTTTTGCACGATTGCATAAAATTTCTTGTCCTCTATAGAGGAGATATCGTTTCCACATATATATTGACCGATGCGGGAATGCCCTTTTGTTCTTGGCTTTCCGCGCGTGAGATTCTGACATGCCATCCGTGAAAACAAGGAGAATAAGGCATATAGCCGCTAGATTTTCTTCAATTCTGACCAAATGAGATTGCGGATCATAGAGCATTTGCGAGAAAGATGCGTTTGTCCCTACGAGAGGTCTAATGTCTATAAGCAACATAATCTCTGAATTTCCTTCAAAGGAAGTGCCAATGGGTTTAGAAACTTGTCGAAAAACAACGGCGAATGATGTTCTTTGACTTTCGGGGCCAACAAGTCTGGTTAAGCCGTGTTGAGGTACTCAGGGCCTCTGGTGCGGTAGGGAGTATTTTTGGATTCAGCGTGCTCGTCAAAGCGGTTTGAGTACTTAATGGGTCGACACGGACTCAAATGACAGAACTATGAGCAGTTTTAGTGAACATCTCTCCATTCTATGGCGGTCCTTGAAAGTACTTCATTTTCTCGTGCGCTTTTGCTGATTGCCCCAAAATTTCTTGTCCTCTATAGAGGA
Organism: Aegilops speltoides; assembly: GCA_021437245.1. NCBI lineage: Eukaryota > Viridiplantae > Streptophyta > Magnoliopsida > Poales > Poaceae > Aegilops > Aegilops speltoides. The sequence continues at coordinate 641 of JAHHZJ010000824.1, forward strand.
TATATAGTTTCCACATATATATTGATCGATGCTAGGAATGCCCTTTTGTTCTTCACTTTCGCGCGCATGATTCTGACATGCCATCCGTGAAAACAAGGAGAATAAGGCATATAGCCGATGGATTTTCTTCAATTCTGACCAAATAAGATTGCGGATCATAGAGCATCTGTAGAAAGATGCGTATGTCCCTACCGAGGGCTAATGTCTATAAGCAACATAATCTCTTGAATTTCCTTCAAAGGAAGTGCCAATGGGTTGAAACTTATGCGAAAAACAACGACGATTGATGTTCTTTGACTTCATGGCCAAAAATCACCTTAAGGCCGTATTTGAGGCACTCGGGGCCTCCGGTGCAAGCGGGGAGTATTTTCGAGTTCGCAGCGCTACTTGTGAGCAGTAAATTGAGTACTTGTGGGTCCGACACGGACTCCGAATGACAATATTATGACCATTTTAGTGAACATCTCTCCATTCTATGGCAGTCCTTGAAAGTACTTCATTTTCTCGTGCGCTTTTTGCCTGATTGCCCCAAAATTTCTTGTCCTCTATAGAGGAATATCGTTTCCACATATATATTGACCGATGCGGGAATGCCCTTTTGTTCTTGGCTTTCCGCGCGCGTGAGTTCTGACATGCCATCCGTGAAAACAAGGAGAATAAGGCATATAGCCGTTGGATTTTCTTCAATTTACGGCCAAATGAGATTGCCCGGATCATAGAGCATCTGCAGAAAGGTATGTTTCTCCCTACCAGGGGGTCTAATGTCTATAAGCAACATAATCTCTCGAATTTCCTTCAAAAGGAAGTGCCAATGGGTTTAGAAACTTGTCTGAAAAACGGTGACGAATGATGTTCTTTGACTTTCAGGGCCAAAAAGTCCTGGTTAAGCCGTATTTGAGGGTACTCCGGGCCTCCTGGTGCAGGCGGGGAGTATTTTTTGGATTCGATGTGCTCGTCAAGAAGCAGTTTTAGTACTTAATGGGTCGACACGGACTCGAATAGCAGAACTATAGCGGTTTTAGTGAACATCTCTCCATTCTATGGCGGTTCTTGAAAGTATTTCATTTTCTCGTCGCTTTTTGCTGATTGCCCCAAAATTTCTTGTCCTCTATAGAGGATATATAGTTTCCACATATATATTGATCGATGCTAGGAATGCCCTTTTGTTCTTCACTTTCCGCGCATGAGTTCTGACATGCCATCCGTGAAAACAAGGAGAATAAGGCATATAGCGATGGATTTTCTTCAATTCTGACCAAATGAGATTGCGGATCATAGAGCATCTGTAGAAAGATCGTATGTCCCTACCGAGGGCTAATGTCTATAAGCAACATAATCTCTTGAATTTCCTTCAAAGGAAGTGCCAATGGGTTGAAACTTGTCGAAAAACAACGACGATTGATGTTCTTTGACTTCATGGCCAAAAATCACCTTAAGGCCGTGTTGAGGCACTCGGGGCCTCCGGTGCAAGCGGGGAGTATTTTCTGGGTTCATGGCGCTGCTTGAAGTAAATTGAGTACTTGTGGGTCCGACCACGGACTCGAATGACAATATTATGACCATTTTAGTGAACATCTCTCCATTCTATGGCGGTCCTTGAAAGTACTTCATTTTCTCGTCGCTTTTTGCTGATTGCCCCAAAATTTCTTGTCCTCTATAGAGGAGATATCGTTTCCACATATATATTGACCGATGCGGGAATGCCCTTTTGTTCTTGGCTTTCCGCAGCGTGAGATTCTGACATGCCATCCGTGAAAACAAGGAGAATAAGGCATATAGCCGTTGGATTTTCTTCAATTCTGACCAAATGAGATTGCGGATCATAGAGCATCTGCAGAAAGGTATGTTTCTCCCTACCAGGGGGTCTAATGTCTATAAGCAACATAATCTCTCGAATTTCCTTCAAAAGGAAGTGCCAATGGGTTTAGAAACTTGTCTGAAAAACGGTGACGAATGATGTTCTTTGACTTTCAGGGCCAAAAAGTCCTGGTTAAGCCGTATTTGAGGGTACTCCGGGCCTCCTGGTGCAGGCGGGGAGTATTTTTTGGATTCGTGTGCTCGTCAGGAGCAGTTTTAGTACTTGTGGGTCTGACACGGACTCCGAATGACAGAACTATGACAGTTTTAGTGAACATCTCTCCATTCTATGGCAGTTCTTGAAAGTATTTCATTTTCTCGTGCGCTTTTTGCCTGATTGCCCCAAAATTTCTTGTCCTCTATAGAGGATATATAGTTTCCACATATATATTGATCGATGCTAGGAATGCCCTTTTGTTCTTCACTTTCACGCGCATGAGTTACAGCATGCCATCCGGCGAAAACAAGGAGAATAAGGCATATAGCCGATGGATTTTCTTCAATTTACGGCCAAATGAGATTGCCCGGATCATAGAGCATCTGTAGAAAGGTACGTATGTCCCTACCAGGGGGGCTAATGTCTATAAGCAACATAATCTCTTGAATTTCCTTCAAAAGGAAGTGCCAATGGGTTCAGAAACTTGTCTGAAAAACAACGACGATTGATGTTCTTTGACTTCATGGCCAAAAATCACCTTAAGGCTGTATTTGAGGCACTCGGGGCCTCCGGTGCAAGCGGGGAGTATTTCTGGTTAGCGCGCTACTTGCGAGTAAATTAGTACTTGTGGGTCCGACCACGGACTCGAATGACAATATTATGACCATTTTAGTGAACATCTCTCCATTCTATGGCGGTCCTTGAAAGTACTTCATTTTCTCGTGCGCTTTTTGCACGATTGCCCCAAAATTTCTTGTCCTCTATAGAGATATCGTTTCCACATATATATTGACCGATGCAGGGAATGCCCTTTTGTTCTTGGCTTTCCAGCAGCGTGAGTTCTGACATGCCATCCGCGAAAACAAGGAGAATAAGGCATATAGCCGTTGGATTTTCTTCAATTCTGACCAAATGAGATTGCGGATCATAGAGCATCTGCGAAAGGTATGTTTCTCCCTACCGGGGTCTAATGTCTATAAGCAACATAATCTCTCAATTTCCTTCAAAGGAAGTGCCAATGGGTTTAGAAACTTGTCGAAAAGCGGTGACGAATGATGTTCTTTGACTTTCGGGGCCAAAAGTCTGGTTAAGCCGTGTTGAGGTACTCGGGCCTCCTCGTGCGGTAGGGGAGTATTTTTGGATTCGTGTGCTCGTCGGGAGCAGTTTTAGTACTTATGGGTCGACACGGACTCGAATAACAGAACTATGCAGTTTTAGTGAACATCTCTCCATTCTATGGCGGTTCTTGAAAGTATTTCATTTTCTCGTGCGCTTTTTGCCTGATTGCCCCAAAATTTCATGTCCTCTATAGAGGATATATAGTTTCCACATATATATTGATCGATGCTAGGAATGCCCTTTTGTTCTTCACTTTCCACGCGCATGAGTTCTGACATGCCATCCGTGAAAACAAGGAGAATAAGGCATATAGCCGATGGATTTTCTTCAATTCTGACCAAATGAGATTGCCCGGATCATAGAGCATCTGTAGAAAGGTACGTATGTCCCTACCAGGGGGGCTAATGTCTATAAGCAACATAATCTCTTGAATTTCCTTCAAAAGGAAGTGCCAATGGGTTCAGAAACTTGTCTGAAAAACAACGACGATTGATGTTCTTTGACTTCATGGCCAAAAAATCCTGCTTAAGGCCGTATTTGAGGGCACTCAGGGCCTCCCGGTGCAAGCGGGGAGTATTTTCTGGGTTCGCGCGCTCGCCGCGAGTAAATTGAGTACTTGTGGGTCCGACACGGACTCCGAATGACAATATTATGACCATTTTAGTGAACATCTCTCCATTCTATGGCAGTCCTTGAAAGTACTTCATTTTCTCGTGCGCTTTTTGCCTGATTGCCCCAAAATTTCTTGTCCTCTATAGAGGAGATATCGTTTCCACATATATATTGACCGATGCCAGGAATGCCCTTTTGTTCTTGGCTTTCCAGCGTGAGATTCTGACATGCCATCCGTGAAAACAAGGAGAATAAGGCATATAGCCGTTGGATTTTCTTCAATTCTGGCCAAATGAGATTGCCGGATCATAGAGCATCTGCGAGAAGGTATGTTTCTCCCTACCGGGGTCTAATGTCTATAAGCAACATAATCTCTCGAATTTCCTTCAAAAGGAAGTGCCAATGGGTTTAGAAACTTGTGCGAAAAAGCGGTGACGAATGATGTTCTTTGACTTTCGGGGCCAAAAGTCTGGTTAAGCCGTGTTGAGGTACTCGGGCCTCTGGTGCGGGCGGGGAGTATTTTTGGATTCGTGTGCTCGTCGGGGAGCAGTTTTAGTACTTATGGGTCGACACGGACTCGAATGACAGAACTATAGCAGTTTTAGTGAACATCTCTCCATTCTATGGCGGTTCTTGAAAGTATTTCATTTTCTCGTCGCTTTTGCTGATTGCCCCAAAATTTCTTGTCCTCTATAGAGGATATATAGTTTCCACATATATATTGATCGATGCTAGGAATGCCCTTTTGTTCTTCACTTTCCGCGCATGAGTTCTGACATGCCATCCGTGAAAACAAGGAGAATAAGGCATATAGCGATGGATTTTCTTCAATTCTGACCAAATGAGATTGCGGATCATAGAGCATCTGTAGAAAATGCGTATGTCCCTACCGAGAGGCTAATGTCTATAAGCAACATAATCTCTTGAATTTCCTTCAAAGGAAGTGCCAATGGGTTGAAACTTATGCGAAAAACAACGACGATTGATGTTCTTTGACTTCATGGCCAAAAATCCTGCTTAAGGCCGTATTTGAGGCACTCGGGGCCTCCGGTGCAAGCGGGGAGTATTTTCTGGTTTATACGCTACTTGTGAGTAAATTGAGTACTTGTGGGTCCGACACGGACTCGAATGACAATATTATGACCATTTTAGTGAACATCTCTCCATTCTATGGCGGTCCTTGAAAGTACTTCATTTTCTCGTCGCTTTTGCTGATTGCCCCAAAATTTCTTGTCCTCTATAGAGGAGATATCGTTTCCACATATATATTGACCGATGCAGGAATGCCCTTTTGTTCTTGGCTTTCCGCAGCGTGAGTTCTGACATGCCATCCGTGAAAACAAGGAGAATAAGGCATATAGCGTTGGATTTTCTTCAATTCTGACCAAATGAGATTGCCGGATCATAGAGCATCTGCGAGAAAGGTATGTTTCTCCCTACCGGGGGTCTAATGTCTATAAGCAGCATAATCTCTCGAATTTCCTTCAAAGGAAGTGCCAATGGGTTTAGAAACTTATGAAAAGCGGTGACGAATGATGTTCTTTGACTTTCGGGGCCAAAAGTCTGGTTAAGCCGTGTTGAGGTACTCGGGCCTCCTCGTGCGGTAGGGGAGTATTTTTGGATTCGTGTGCTCGTCGAGGAGCAGTTTTAGTACTTATGGGTCGACACGGACTCGAATAACGAACTATGCCGTTTTAGTGAACATCTCTCCATTCTATGGCGGTTCTTGAAAGTATTTCATTTTCTCGTGCGCTTTTGCTGATTGCCCCAAAATTTCTTGTCCTCTATAGAGGAGATATCGTTTCCACATATATATTGACCGATGCGGGGAATGCCATTTTGTTCTTGGGTTTCACGTGCGTGAGTTATAGCATGCCATCCGTGAAAACAAGGAGAATAAGGCATATAGCAGCTGGATTTTCTTCAATTCTGACCAAATAAGATTGCGGATCATAGAGCATCTGCGAAAAATCGTTTGTCCCTACGGTGGGGCTAATGTCTATAAGCAACATAATCTCTCAATTTCCTTCAAAGGATGTGCCAATGGGTTGAAACTTGTCGAAAAGCAGTGACGAATGATGTTCTTTGACTTTCGGGGCCAAAAGTCCTGCTTAAGGCCGTGTTGAGGCACTCCGGGCCTCTGGCGCAAGAGGAGTATTTTACGGATTCGCCTTCATGGCGAGAATTTAAGTACTTGTGGGTCCGACCACGGACTCTGAATGACAAAATTATGACCGTTTTAGTGAACATCTCTCCATTCTATGGCAGTCCTTGAAAGTACTTCATTTTCTCGCGCTCTTTTTGCCTGATTGCCCCAAAGTTTCTTGTCCTCTATAGAGGATATATAGTTTCCACATATATATTGATCGATGCTAGGAATGCCCTTTTGTTCTTCGCTTTCACGCGCATGAGTTCTGACATGCCATCCGTGAAAACAAGGAGAATAAGGCATATAGCCGATGGATTTTCTTCAATTACGGCCAAATGAGATTGCGGATCATAGAGCATCTGCGAGAAAATGCGTATGTCCCTACCGAGGGCTAATGTCTATAAGCAACATAATCTCTTGAAATTCCTTCAAAAGGAAGTGCCAATGGGTTGAAACTTGTCGAAAAGCAGCGACGAATGATGTTCTTTGACTTTCGGGGCCAAAAGTCACCTTAAGGCCGTGTTGAGGGCACTCGGGGCCTCCAGTGAGCGGGAGTATTTTCTTAGTTGGCGCGCTCTTGCATGAGTAGTTTGAGTACTTGTGGGTCCGACCACGGACTCGAATGACAATATTATGACCATTTTAGTGAACATCTCTCCATTCTATGGCGGTCCTTGAAAGTACTTCATTTTCTCATGCGCTTTTTGCTGATTGCCCCAAAATTTCTTGTCCTCTATAGAGGAGATATCGTTTCCCATATATATTGACCGATGCGGGAATGCCCTTTTGTTCTTGGCTTTCCGCAGCGTGAGTTCTGACATGCCATCCGTGAAAACAAGGAGAATAAGGCATATAGCCGCTGGATTTTCTTCAATTCTGACCAAATGAGATTTCCCGGATCATAGAGCATCTGCAGAAAGGTACGTTTGTCCCTACCAGGGGGTCTAATGTCTATAAGCAACATAATCTCTTGAATTTCCTTCAAAAGGAAGTGCCAATGGGTTTAGAAACTTGTCTGAAAAACAGTGACGAATGATGTTCTTTGACTTTCAGGTCCAAAAAGTCCTGGTTAAGCAGTATTTGCGGGTACTCCGGGCCTCCTGGCGCAGGCGGGGAGTATTTTTTGGATTCGCGTGCTTGTTAGGAGCAGTTTGAGTACTTGTGGGACTAACACGGACTCCGAATGACAGAACTATGACAATTTTAGTGAACATCTCTCCATTCTATGGCAGTCCTTGAAAGTATTTCATTTTCTCGTGCGCTTTTTGCCTGATTGCCCCAAAATTTCTTGTCCTCTATAGAGGAGATATCGTTTCCACATATATATTTACCGATGCCAGGAATGCCCTTTTGTTCTTGGCTTTCGCAGCGTGAGTTCTGACATGCCATCCGGTGAAAACAAGGAGAATAAGGCATATAGCATTGGATTTTCTTCAATTCTGACCAAATGAGATTGCCGGATCATAGAGCATCTGCGAAAGATACGTTTGTCCCTACCGAGGTCTAATATCTATAAGATACATAATCTCTCAAATTTCCTTCAAAAGGAAGTGCCAATGGGTTTAGAAACTTGTCGAAAAAGCAATGACGAATGATGTTCTTTGACTTTCGGGGCCAAAAGTCTGGTTAAGGCCGTGTTGAGGTACTCGGGCCTCTGGCATAAGCGGAGTATTTTCTATATTCTACTTTTCGCATGAGCAGTTTGAGTACTTGTGGGTCCGACCACGGACTCGAATGACAAAATTATGACCGTTTTAGTGAACATCTCTCCATTCTATGGCGGTCCTTGAAAGTACTCCATTTTGTCGTGCGCTTTTTGCTGATTGCCCCAAAATTTCTTGTCCTCTATAGAGGAGATGTCGTTTCCATGTATATATTGAATGATGCAGGTATGCCCTTTTGTTCTTGGCTTTCCGCGCGTGAGTTCTGACATGCCATCCGTGAAAACAAGGAGAATAACCCATCTAGCATTTGGATTTTCTTCAATTCTGACCAAATAAGTTGCGGATCATAGAGCATCTGCGAGAAAATCGTTTGTCCCTACCGAGGGCTAATGTCTATAAAAACATAATCTCTGAATTTCCTTCAAAAGGAAGTGCCAATGGGTTGAAACTTATCGAAAAACAATGACGAATGATGTTCTTTGACTTTTAGGGCCAAAAGTCACCTTAAGGCCGTGTTGAGGGCACTCGGGGCCTCCAGTATAGCGGATTATTTTCACAACCATGCGCTCACATGAGTAGTTTGAGTACTTGTGGGTCGACACGGACTCGAATGACAATATTATGACCATTTTAGTGAACATCTCTCCATTCTATGGCGGTCCTTGAAAGTACTTCATTTTCTCGTCGCTTTTTGCTGATTGCCCCAAAATTTCTTGTCCTCTATAGAGGAGATATCGTTTCCACATATATATTGACCAATGCGGGAATGCCCTTTTGTTCTTGGCTTTCCGCAGCGTGAGATTCTGACATGCCATCCGTGAAAACAAGGAGAATAAGGCATATAGCCGCTGGATTTTCTTCAATTCTGCCAAATGAGATTGCGGATCATAGAGCATCTGCGAGAAAGATGCGTTTGTCCCTACCGGGGGTCTAATGTCTATAAGCAACATAATCTCTCAATTTCCTTCAAAAGGAAGTGCCAATGGGTTTAGAAACTTGTCGAAAAGCAATGACGAATGATGTTCTTTGACTTTCGGGCCAAAAGTCTTGGTTAAGGCCGTATTTGAGGTACTCGGGCCTCTGGTGCAAGCGGGGAGTATTTTCTAGATTCTCGCGCTTCATGTGAGCAGTTTAATACTTGTGGGTCGACACGGACTCAAATGACAAAATTATGACCGTTTTAGTGAACATCTCTCCATTCTATGGCGGTCCTTGAAAGTACTTCATTTTATCGTGCGCTTTTGCTGATTGCCCCAAAATTTCTTGTCCTCTATAGAGGAGATATTGTTTCCATATATATTGACCGATGCGGTATGCCCTTTTGTTCTTGGCTTTCCGCAGCGTGAGTTCTGACATGCCATCCGTGAAAACAAGAGAATAACGCATCTAGCCGCTGGATTTTCTTCAATTCTGGCCAAATGAGATTGCGGATCATAGAGTATCTGCGGAAAATCGTTTGTCCCTACCGGGGGCTAATGTCTATAAAACATAATCTCTCGAATTTCCTTCAAAGGAAGAGCCAATGGGTTGAAACTTATCGAAAAACAATGACGAATGATGTTCTTTGACTTTCATGGCCAAAAGTCACCTTAAGGCCGTGTTGAGGCACTCGGGGCCTCCGGCGCAATGGTGTATTTTCTAACCGGCGCTCTCATGATAGTTTGAGTACTTGTGGGTGCGACCACGGACTCGAATGACAATATTATGACCATTTTAGTGAACATCTCTCCATTCTATGGCGGTCCTTGAAAGTACTTCATTTTCTCGTCGCTTTTTGCTGATTGCCCCAAAATTTCTTATCCTCTATCTGGAGATATCGTTTCCACATATATATTGACCGATGCGGGAATGCCGTTTTGTTCTTGGCTTTCCGCAGCGTGAGTTCTGACATGCCATCCGTGAAAACAAGGAGAATAAGGCATATAGCTGGATTTTCTTCAATTCTGACCAAATGAGATTGCGGGATCATAGAGCATCTGCGAAAATACGTTTGTCCCTACCCGAGGTCTAATGTCTATAAGCAACATAATCTCTCAATTTCCTTCAAAGGAAGTGCCAATGGGTTTAGAAACTTATGCGAAAAGCGGTGTGAGTGATGTTCTTTGACTTTCAGGGCCAACAAGTCCTGGTTAAGCCGTATTTGCGGGCACTCAGGGCCTCCCAGCGCAAGCGGGATTCGGGTGCTCGTCGAGAGCAGTTTGAATACTTGTGGGTCTGACACGGACTCCGAATTACAGAACTATGACAGTTTTAGTGAACATCTCTCCATTCTATGGCAGTCCTTGAAAGTATTTCATTTTCTCGTGCGCTTTTTGCCTGATTGCCCCAAAATTTCTTGTCCTCTATAGAGGAGATATCGTTTCCACATATGTATTGACCGATGCAGGGAATGCCCTTTTGTTCTTGGCTTTCCGCAGCGTGAGTTCTGACATGCCATCCGGTGAAAACAAGGAGAATAAGGCATATAGCGCTGGATTTTCTTCAATTCTGACCAAATGAGATTGCGGATCATAGAGCATCTGCGAGAAAATCGTTTGTCCCTACCGAGGGTCTAATGTCTATAAGCAACATAATCTCGAATTTCCTTCAAAGGAAGTGCCAATGGGTTTAGAAACTTATGAAAAACAATGACGAATGATGTTCTTTGACTTTCGAGGCCAAAAGTCTTGGTTAAGGCCGTATTTGAGGTACTCCGGGCCTCTGGCGCAATGAGGTATTTTCTAGATTCTCGCTTCGCCTTGAGCAGTTTAATACTTGTGGGTCCGACCACGGACTCAAATGACAAAATTATGACCGTTTTAGTGAACATCTCTCCATTCTATGGCGGTCCTTGAAAGTACTTCATTTTATCGTGCGCTTTTTGCTGATTGCCCCAAAATTTCTTGTCCTCTATAGAGGAGATATTGTTTCCACGTATATATTGACCGATGCGAGTCGCCCTTTTGTTCTTGGCTTTCCGCAGCGTGAGTTCTGACATGCCATCCGGTGAAAACAAGGAGAATAACGCATCTAGCATTTGGATTTTCTTCAATTCTGGCCAAATGAGATAGCCGGATCATAGAGTATCTGCGGAAAAGATGCGTTTGTCCCTACCGAGGCTAATGTCTATAAGAAACATAATCTCTCGAATTTCCTTCAAAAGGAAGTGCCAATGGGTTGAAACTTATCGAAAAACAATGACGAATGATGTTCTTTGACTTTCATGGCCAAAATTCCTTAAGGCCGTGTTGAGGGCACTCGGGGCCTCCGGCATAGCGGTGTATTTTGGCCCAGCTTGGCGCTCTCATGAGTAGTTTGAGTACTTGTGGGTGCGACACGGACTCCGAATGACAATATTATGACCATTTTAGTGAACATCTCTCCATTCTATGGCAGTCCTTGAAAGTACTTCATTTTCTCGTGCGCTTTTTGCCTGATTGCCCCAAAATTTCTTATCCTCTATACAGGAGATATCGTTTCCACATATATATTGACCGATGCAGGAATGCCGTTTTGTTCTTGGCTTTCCGCAGCGTGAGTTCTGACATGCCATCCGTGAAAACAAGGAGAATAAGGCATATAGCATTGGATTTTCTTCAATTCTGACCAAATGAGATTGCCCGGATCATAGAGCATCTGCAGAAAGCTACGTTTGTCCCTACCAGGGGGTCTAATGTCTATAAGCAACATAATCTCTCGAATTTCCTTCAAAAGGAAGTGCCAATGGGTTTAGAAACTTCTCTGAAAAACAGTGACGAGTGATGTTCTTTGACTTTCAGGGCCAAAAAGTCCTGGTTAAGCCGTATTTGCGGGTACTCCGGGCCTCCTGGCGCAGGCGGGGAGTATTTTTTGGATTCGCGTGCTCGTCGGGAGCAGTTTGAGTACTTGTGGGTCTGACACGGACTCCGAATGACAGAACTATGACAGTTTTAGTGAACATCTCTCCATTCTATGGCAGTCCTTGAAAGTATTTCATTTTCTCGTGCGCTTTTTGCCTGATTGCCCCAAAATTTCTTGTCCTCTATAGAGGAGATATCGTTTCTACGTATATATTGACCGATGCCAGGAATGCCCTTTTGTTCTTGGCTTTCCGCGCGTGAGTTCTGACATGCCATCCGTGAAAACAAGAGAATAAGGCATATAGCATTGGATTTTTTCAATTCTGACCAAATGAGTTGCTCGGATCATAGAGAATCTGCGAGAAAAATGCAGTTGTCCCTACCGAGGGTCTAATATCTATAAGTAACATAATCTCTCAAATTTCCTTCAAAGGAAGTGCCAATGGGTTTAGAAACTTGTCGAAAAGCAATGACGAATGATGTTCTTTGAGTTTGAGGGCCAAAAGTCTGGTTAAGGCCGTATTTGAGGTACTCGGGCCTCTGGCATAATGAGTATTTTCTAGATTCAGCGCTCACATGAGAAGTTTGAGTACTTGTGGGTCGACACGGACTCCAAATGACAAAATTATGACCGTTTTAGTGAACATCTCTCCATTCTATGGCGGTCCTTGAAAGTACTTCATTTTCTCATCGCTTTTGCTGATTGCCCCAAAATTTCATCTCCTCTATAGAGGAATACCGTTTCCACATATATATTGACCGATGCGAGAATTCCCTTTTGTTCTTGGCTTTCCGTGCGTGAGTAACACATGCCATCCGTGAAAACAAGGAGAATAAGGCATATAGCGGCTGGATTTTCTTCAATTCTGACCAAATGAGATTGCGGATCATAGAGTATCTGCGAGAAAGTCGTTTGTCCCTACGAGAGGCTAATGTCTATAAGAAACATAATCTCTCAATTTCCTTCAAAGGAAGTGCCAATGGGTTGAAACTTATCGAAAAACAATGACGAATGATGTTCTTTGACTTTCGGGGCCAAAAGTCTGCTTAAGGCCGTGTTGAGGCACTCGGTGCCTCCGGCATAGCGAGGAGTATTTTTAACCGGCGGCGCTCGGCGCAGTAGTTTAATACTTGTGGGTGCGACCACGGACTCGAATGACAATATTATGACCATTTTAGTGAACATCTCTCCATTCTATGGCGGTCCTTGAAAGTACTTCATTTTCTCGTCGCTTTTTGCTGATTGCCCCAAAATTTCTTGTCCTCTATCGGAGATATCGTTTCCACATATATATTGACCGATGCAGGGAATGCCCTTTTGTTCTTGGCTTTCCAGCGCGTGAGTTCTGACATGCCATCCGTGAAAACAAGGAGAATAAGGCATATAGCGGCTGGATTTTCTTCAATTCGACCAAATGAGATTGCGCGGATCATAGAGCATTTGCGAGAAAGATACGTTTGTCCCTACCGAGGGTCTAATGTCTATAAGCAACATAATCTCTCGAATTTCCTTCAAAAGGTAGTGCCAATGGGTTTAGAAACTTGTCTGAAAAACAGTGACGAATGATGTTCTTTGACTTTCAGGGCCAAAAAGTCCTGGTTAAGCCGTATTCTTGGTACTCGGGCCTCTGGCGCGAGGCGGGGAGTATTTTTGGATTAGCGTGCTCGTGGGGCAGTTTGAATACTTGTGGGTGCGACACGGACTCGAATAGCAGAACTATAGCGTTTTAGTGAACATCTCTCCATTCTATGGCGGTCCTTGAAAGTATTTCATTTTCTCGTCGCTTTTTGCTGATTGCCCCAAAATTTCTTGTCCTCTATAGAGAGATATCGTTCCTCATATATATTGACCGATGCAGGAATGCCCTTTTGTTCTTGGCTTTCCGCACGCGTGATTCTGACATGCCATCCGTGAAAACAAGGAGAATAAGGCATATAGCAGCTGGATTTTTTCAATTTACGACCAAATGAGATTGCCCGGATCATAGAGAATCTGCAGAAAGGTACGTTTGTCCCTACCAGGGGGTCTAATATCTATAAGTAACATAATCTCTCAAATTTCCTTCAAAAGGAAGTGCCAATGGGTTTAGAAACTTGTTTGAAAAATAGCGACGAATGATGTTCTTTGACTTTCAGGGCCAAAAAGTCCTGGTTAAGGCCGTGTTGAGGTACTCGGGCCTCTGGCATAAGCGGGTATTTTCTAGATTCGCGCTCACATGAGCGGTTTGAGTACTTGTGGGTCAAACACGGACTCGAATAACAAAATTATGACCGTTTTAGTGAACATCTCTCCATTCTATGGCGGTCCTTGAAAGTACTTCATTTTGTCGTGCGCTTTTGCTGATTGCCCCAAAATTTCTTGTCCTCTATAGAGAGATATCGTTTCCGTATATATTGACCAATGCGGTATGCCCTTTTGTTCTTGGCTTTCCGCGTGAGTTCTGACATGCCATCCGTGAAAACAAGGAGAATAATGCATCTAGCAGCTTGATTTTCTTCAATTCTGACCAAATGAGATTGCCGGATCATAGAGTATCTGCGAGAAAATGCGTTTGTCCCTACCGAGGCTAATGTCTATAAAACATAATCTCTAAATTTCCTTCAAAAGGAAGTGCCAATGGGTTGAAACTTGTCTAAAAAAGCATGACGAATGATGTTCTTTGACTTTCGGGGCTAAAGTCCTACTTATGAGCGTGTTGAGGCACTCCGGTCCTCTGGCATAAGCGGTATTTTCTGGATTCACGCACTCACATGGCGGTTTGAGTACTTGTGGGTCCGACCACGGACTCGAATGACAAAATTATGACCGTTTTAATGAACATCTCTCCATTCTATGGAAGTCCTTGAAAGTACTTCATTTTCTCGTGCCCTTTTTGCCTGATTGCCCCGAAATTTCTTGTCCTCTATAGACGAGATATCGTTTCCACATATATATTGACCGATGCTAGGAATGCCCTTTTGTTCTTGGCTTTCCACGCGTGAGTTCTGACATGCCATCTGGCGAAAACAAGGAGAATAACGCATATAGCCCTTTGGATTTTCTTGATTTCTGACCAAATGAGATTGCGGATCATAGAGTATCATGCGAAAGGTATGCTTGTCCCTACCGAGGCTAATGTCTATAAGCAACATAATCTCTCGAATTTCCTTCAAAGGAAGTGCCAATGGGTTGAAACTTGTCTTAAAAGCAATGACGAATGGTGTTCTATGACTTTCGGGGCCAAAAGTCACCTTAAGGCTGAATTTGAGGTACTCTGGGCCTCTTAGCGCGGTGAGGAATATTTTTGGATTAGCGTGCTCGTCGGGAGCAGTTTGAGTACTTGTGGGTCGACCACGGACTCGAATAATGAAATATGGCGGTTTTAGTGAACATCTCTCCATTCTATGGCGGTCCTTGAAAGTATTCGTTTTCTCGTGCGCTTTTGCTGATTGCCCCAAAATTTCTTGTCCTCTATAGAGGAGATATCGTTTCCACATATATATTGATAGATGCGGAATGCAATTTTGTTCTTGGCTTTCAGCAGCGTGAGTTCTGACATGCCATCCGTGAAAACAAGGAGAATAAGGCATATAGCATTGGATTTTCTTCAATTCTGACCAAATGATATTGCCGGATCATAGAGCATCTGCGAGAAAGATGCGTTTGTCTCTACCGGGGGCTAATGTCTATAAGCAACATAATCTCTCAATTTCCTTCAAAGGATGTGCCAATGGGTTGAAACTTGTCGAAAAACAACGACGAATGATGTTCTTTGACATTCGGGGCCAAAAGTCCTGCTTAAGGCGTGTTGAGGTTACTCGGGCCTCTGGCGCAAGAGGGAGTATTTTCTGGATTGGCCTTCGCTTGCATGGCAGTTTAGTACTTGTGGGTCCGACCACGGACTCGAATAACAAAATTATGACCGTTTTAGTGAACATCTCTCCATTCTATGGCGGTCCTTGAAAGTACTTCATTTTCTCGTCGCTTTTTGCTGATTGCCCCAAAATTTCTTGTCCTCTATAGAGAAATATAGTTTCCACATATATATTGACCGATGCAGGGAATGCCCTTTTGTTCTTCGCTTTCCGCGCATGAGTTCTGACATGCCATCCGTGAAAACAAGGAGAATAAGGCATATAGCCGATGGATTTTCTTCAATTCTGACCAAATGAGATTGCCACGATCATAGAGCATCTGCGAAAAATGCGTATGTCCCTACCGAGGGCTAATGTCTATAAGCAACATAATCTCTTGAATTTCCTTCAAAGGAAGTGCCAATGGGTTGAAACATGTCGAAAAACAGCGGCGAATGTTGTTCTTTGACATTCGAGGCCAAAAGTCACCTTAAGGCGTATTTGAGGCACTTTCGGGCTTCCGGCATAGCGAAGAATTTTCTGGCTTTGCGCGCTCTTCGTGAGTAGTTTGAGTACTTGTGGGTCCGACACGGACTCCGAATGACAATATTATGACCATTTTAGTGAACATCTCTCCATTCTATGGCAGTCCTTGAAAGTACTTCATTTTCTCATGCGCTTTTTGCCTGATTGCCCCAAAATTTCTTGTCCTCTATAGAGGAGATATCATTTCCACATATATATTGACCGATGCCAGGAATGCCCTTTTGTTCTTGGCTTTCACGCGCGTGAGTTATAGCATGCCATCCGGCGAAAACAAGGAGAATAAGGCATATAGCTGCTGGATTTTCTTCAATTCGACCAAATGAGATTGCCGGATCATAGAGCATCTGCGAGAAAATCGTTTGTCCCTACCAGGGGGTCTAATGTCTATAAGCAACATAATCTCTCGAATTTCCTTCAAAAGGAAGTGCCAATGGGTTTAGAAACTTGTCTGAAAAACAGCGTCGAATGATGTTCTTTGACTTTCAGGGCCAAAAAGTCCTGGTTAAGCCGTATTTGAGGGTACTCCGGGCCTCCTGGCGCAGGCGGGGAGTATTTTTTGGATTCGCGTGCTTGTCGGGAGCAGTTTGAGTACTTGTGGGTCTGACATGGTGATGTAGGGTGGAACCCTATAGCGTCGATCTTTCACATTTGGAGTGGGATCCCTCGAAGAACACGATGAACACGGGGAAGAACGGGGAGAAATCACAAGGGGAAACACTCAAGAAGAAGTCGAAATCACACATCCACTAGACAATCAAACACACAAGATCACAAGGTACATGAACAACAAAGGGAAAGATACAAGGTAAGGTTCATCTCCAAGAGGAGGTCTTGATGATATCCTAGATGGATCTTCCCACAAAGGGGTCTTGATGATATCCATGAGGATCTTCTCACATGGAGGTCTTGAACTCCATTGGGTAGTAGTCTCTCTCTCTCTCTCAAGAGTAGAGGTAGGAGCAAAGCTCACTTAGAATGAGCTATCATATTTCCAACCCTAGAAAGGAGGTGGAGGAGGTCTATTTATAGTCTAGTGGGCGAAGGGGTAAGTGAGGCGAATGGGTACATGGGCCTCGGCTTTGAAGCGTTACTGCGTAGGCAAGGCTGGATGATCCGGATGGGGTCGGATGATCCGGATAAGTCCGGATGATCCGGCCGTCGTCCGGATGATCCGAGAGTGGCGGATGATCCGGCCGGGAGAAACCGGGTATCCTCGGCCGCAGTTATCCGGATGATCCGGAGGGACCGGATGATCTGGCTGAGTCTGGATGATCCGGACGGTGGTCGGATGTCGGAGACTAACCATTTGCTGCTCGTCTTCTTCTCCTTTCTTCCGTCTTCTCTTCCATGCTTCCCTCGCGGATGGTGTAGGCGTACACTTGCGCTCGCCTCCTCCTCGACATCCGTGATGTTCCGACAATACCTATGCATGCACACGTAAGGAGTGTCAACTAGTATACCATCCTCGAGAGTGTCAAGTGAGCACGTGTAAAGGAGATGATTCACCTTTGTGTATGTGAAGTAGATGTGCGTGTCACTTGCCAAATGGACTCTTGACATGGTGATGTCCATAGGATGCTCGCATCATCCCCTCCTCCTTGGAAAGATCCGACCTCGGATGGAAACCAAATCACCATGGGAAAGAGATGGGCGTTGCCATGTAGAAGTGGTCAATCACCAAGTTCTCGTCATTTTGAATCTCTAAATGGGCACTCTCCAACGTGGCACTGTCTTGTAATTCCTTCAAAAGTAGCAAAGATAACAAGCACTTGGAAAAACAAATGTGGTTGTCGTAAGAGCAAAACCAAGCATTCAAGAGGTGATTCACCCAACAAGTGTTGTCATCAAGCATAGCATATGGTTTGACAAAGAAGTGTGTCATGACATTTGGACATATAAATTGAGCACAATCAATTACATCATGGGAACAAGCATGTAAATGGGAGGTCAAGATGCAAATATATGTGATAAGTGAACAAGCATCTACCTCAAGGTCATAGCAAGCATGCATAAAGAGCTCAATGAACGGTCTATGGTAGGCATAAGACTCATTCACAACACCAAATATAGTGAAATGTCTAAACACATGGGGCAAGTGCAAGACAATCCAAGCATAACGTGCATAGGGTGTAGTGAAGATATCGTGGCACTCAACACAATGGAAAGAGCAATTGTTCAACATGTGTGAGGCAATCAAGTCAAGCATGTGATAAGCAAAGGGACATGGCATATGTGAAGAACTAGATGCAACACACAAGGCATATATGTCATGGGGCATGGCAATGTGGTAATGAGAAGTCAAAGCAACATCGCTAGCATGTGTGCAAAGTGTCGTGGAGCAAGCAACACATGACGTATGATCCACAATATGCATGCTCATGGTTTGGGTGTTCTCGAGATAGAAGGATATCACCTCAAAAGCATGTCCTTGTGCGTTCTTCACAATGTCAAAGTGGTAGGAAGTATGGTGTAGAAGCGTGTCGCGATCGATTGTATGAGGCTCGCTCTCAAGAGCTCGAATGGTCAACTCACGTGAAGTCGAAGTCGACACGAAGTCCAAGTATCCTACACATGCACACAACAAAACAAAAGAGCGTATGCACATGGTGAACAAACACATCATCCATCATGATGGTTCTCTTCTCTTGCACATAACCATTAGTAGCACAAGTGCATGAGTAATATGATGCTACAATGGTGATATTCACGGCACTAGGTATATGGTGCAAAGAGATAATACAAGCATGCTTCACAAGGAATATGTCAAAATCTCCAAACATGTGTGAGAATGCTATGGGGGCAATCTCATGAGCAAGACTATAAGCATTGTTGCACTCAATATGATGAGGACATCAATACCGTTGTTACACCCACAGCCCCTGCTTCTATACATACTGGACCAATTACTAGAGCTCGCGCACGCCAACTAAATTACCAGGTACTTTCGTTTCTTGGTAATGATTCTAGTGTTCATGAGAATATGATGCTGCCTAAATTGGATACATTTGTTTTGCTTGCAAATGAAGGGCCTAGCTTTGAGAAGGATGAACATTGGAGCAAGAACAAGCATGGAGATGATGGCATGCGCAAGGGGAACAAGAACGGAGTTACAAGTGATGATTTCAAGACTTTGAAGCCACCATAATGAGTGCATGAAGCCTTGGACGAAATATACAAGATGCCACTTCATAAATTTCGTCGGAGGCTATTCTAGGTCTTTGCGTCACCTTATTATTAGGCCGAGCCCATGTAATTTCGAAATACATAAGTATAGGCTATTTTTAGAGTCCGTATGTGTGGGAAACAAGAGATATGGTTAGTTTGGACCCCTCCACCAAGGGCCACGAAATTCACCCCTCTTCCTCCATATATACAGCCCTTAGGGCACCGTTTAGACTTTGGGTTTTGTTTAGATTAAAGTTAGCCATAGCTGCAACTTTGCGTGCTTTGTTTGTGTTCAGCGACCACACAAAGGCGTCCTGAGAACCCACCTTGATCAATAAAGCTTTCATCTTATATTCGCAATATTGATTGCAATCTCGGTTTCTTGCTTGCTCTTCGTTTGCTCGCGGAAATAGACCTTCGTGTAGTCGGAGTTGATGCGTGCTCGGCGTGGTCAATAACCTCTAGGAGTTGGTTTAGCGATTGCTAAAGCGCGACATCCTCGCTGCGTTAAGTAGTCGGATCGTCAAAGTCGACTTCCACCAAAGCGAAATCCACCATCTCATCGAAAGATGGTCACACAAGTGAGGAGTTTTCTTGGCCTCGCTGGATTCTATAGGCGTTTTGTGAGAGATTTCAGCACCATTGCTGCACCTCTCAATGAGCTTACAAAGAAGGATGTGCCTTTTGTTTGGGGTACCGCACAGGAAGAAGCCTTGAAGGTGTTGAAAGATAAGTTGACACATGCTCCGTTACTCCAACTTCCTGATTTTAATAAGACTTTTGAGCTTGAATGTGATGCTAGTGGAATTGGATTAGGAGGTGTGTTATTACAAGATGGCAAACCTATTGCATACTTTTCTGAAAAATTGAGTGGGCCTAGTCTGAATTATTCTACTTATGATAAAGAATTGTGTGCTCTTGTTCGGACTTTAGAAACATGGCAACATTATTTATGGCCCAAAGAATTTGTTATACATTACGATCATGAATCTTTGAAACATATTAAAAGTCAAGCTAAACTGAATCGTAGACATGCTAAATGGGTTGAATTCATTGAGACTTTCCCTTATGTCATTAAACACAAGAAGGGTAAAAAGAAAATGTTATTCTTGATGCATTGTCTAAATCGCTATACTATGCTTTCACAACTTGACTTCAAAATATTTGGTTTGGAGACCATGAAAGATCAATATGTGCATGATGCTGATTTTAAAGATGTATTGCAGAATTGTAAAGGAGGAAGAACATGGAACAAGTTTGTCGTTAATGATGGAATTGTGTTCCGTGCTAACAAGCTATGCATTCAGCTAGCCGTTAGTCTTCATTTTTGCGGGAGGCGCATGGAGGGAGACTAATGGGACACTTTGGCATGAAGAAGGCGGAGGGCGTACTTGCTACACATTTCTTTTGGCCAAAGATGAGGCGGGATGTTGGCGTTTTATTGCTCATTGCACTACATGTCAAAAAGCTAAGTCACGACTCAATCCTCATGGTTTATATATGCCTTTGCTGTACCTAGTGTTCCTTGGGAGGATATATCTATGGACTTTGTTTTAGGTTTACCTAGAACAAAGAAGGGAGGATAACATATTTGTTGTCGTGGATAGGTTCTCGAAAATGGCACACTTTATACCATGTAATAAAAGCGATGATCTTTGTTAATGTTGCTGATTTGTTCTTTCATGAAATTATTAAGCTTGCATGGTGTGCCAAATACTATTGTTTCAGATCATGATACTAAATTTCTTAGCCACTTTTGGAGATGTTTATGGGCTAAGTTGGGGACCAACTTGCTTTTAGTACTACTTGTCACCCCCAAGCTGAAGGACAAGCTGAAGTAGTCAATAGAACATTGTCTACTATGCTTAGGGCTGTTCTAAGAATAATAAGAAAATGTGGGAGGAATGCTTGCCTCATATTGAATTTGCTTATAATCGTTCATTGCATTCTACTACTAAGATGTGCCCTTTTGAAGTTGTGTATGGTTTCCTACCTCGTGCACCTATTGATTTGTTGCCTCTTCCATCTTGGAGAAGGTTAATTTTGATGCTAAAGAATGTGCTGAATTGATTTTAAAATGCATGAGTTAACTAAGGAAAACATTGAGTGTATGAATGCTAAATATAAACTTCTTTGGAGATAAGGGTAGAAAACATGTTGTGTTTGTACACGGAGATCTTGTTTGGTTACATTAGCGTAAGGATAGATTTCTGATTTGCAAATCAAAGCTAATGCCACGTCTTTGGTCCCTTTAAGGTGTTGGAAAAAGTAAATGATAATGCATATAAACTTGAGCTGCTGCAGATTTTGGGGTTAGTCCACTTTTAACATTGCGATTTGAAGCCATATTTGGGTGAGGAAGATGAACTTCCGTCGAGGGCGACTTCATTTCACGAAGGGAGGATGATGAGGACATCAATACCATTATTACACCCACACCCCTGCTACTATACATCTTGGACCAATTACTAGAGCTCGCGCCGCCAACTAAATTACCGGTACTTTCGTTTCTTGGTAATGATTCTAATGTTCATGAGAATATGATCTTGCCTAAATTGGATACATTTGTTTTGCTTACAAATGAAGGGCCTAGCTTGGAGAAGGATGAACATTGGAGCAAGAACAAGCATGGAGATGATGGCATGCGCAAAGAGGAACAAACGGAGTTACAAGTGATGATTTCAAGACTTTGAAGCCACCATAATGAGTGCATGAAGCCTTGGACGAAATATACAAGATGCCACTTCATAAATTTCGTCTAGAGGCTATTCTAGGTGCCGCGTCACCTTATTATTGGGCAGAGCCCATGTAATTTCGAAATACATAAGTATAGGCTATTTTTAGAGTCCGTATGTGTGGGGAAACAAGAGATAGGGTTAGTTTGGACCCCTCCACCAAGGGCCACGAAATTCACCCCTCTTCCTCCATATATACAGCCCTTAGGGCACCGTTTAGACTTTGGGTTTTGTTTAGATTAAAGTTTGCCATAGCTGCAACTTGGCGTGCCGTTTGTGTTCAGCGACCGGACAAAGGCGTCCACAGAACCCCACCTTGATCAATAAAGCTTTCATCTTATATTCGCAATATCCAGTTGCAATCTTAGTTTCTTGCTTGTTCTTCATTTGCTCGCGGAAAGCAGACCTTCGTGGTCGGAGTTGATCGTGCTCCAGCGTGGTCAATAACCTCTCGGAGTTGGTTTAGCGATTGCTAAGGCGCGGCGTCCTCGCGTTCGTAGTCGGATCGTCAAAGTCGACTTCCACCAAGCGAAATCCACCATCTCATCGAAAGGCAGGACACCTTTGCCTCTATCACAATACATGGCAAATCATCTAGCATGAGAGAGGCAACACATGGAGATATATGACACGAAGCAAGATGAATCATGTGCAAAGCATATAGATGGTTGTCATCAACCGCATGAGATGAGCACTTATAACACAAGAGATAATGATCAAGATATATCATGTGAGAAGCATGAACATATATGTCATCAACCCAAGAAAGCAAGTAGTGGAACATGGGTGATGCAACATAGCGAGCATTCATAGCTATGAAATCAAGCAAGCTAGTAGTGCGAAGATGCAACATACTAGGAGGAATCATGGCAAACATGTCATTGGTGCAAATAGTGGGCATGAATAATTCACAAGTCATAGCACAAGCAT
The DNA here is from genome assembly GCA_021437245.1 of Aegilops speltoides. Lineage (NCBI taxonomy): Eukaryota > Viridiplantae > Streptophyta > Magnoliopsida > Poales > Poaceae > Aegilops > Aegilops speltoides. Next base: position 23,227 of record JAHHZJ010000824.1, read on the forward strand.
GAAAGCAAGATATGAGTACAATATCATGAATGTATTGGCGAGAGGCCATATGTGAATAGCAATGGGTCATCATGACTCTCCCAACACAACAAGCATCAATAGAATGGGGCACATGATAAACATGGCAAAAGCAACAAGGATCTCCACCAAGCATGCAAATACACATAGGAATATCATAATGGAGAATCATGGGTAGATGCAAACAAGGGTCACAATTGCATGGCAAAGGCATAGAAGCAAGCATAGCATGCAAAGTGAACACGGTAAAATGAGCATAATGTGAGAAGTGGTAAATGGCCCGTGGCCGTGTGAGAGCCAAGTAGAGGAGTTACGCGTAGTCCTTGCGAAGGAGCGGTGGTAAGGATAGTCCACGGGATCCCAAATCGTCATTGCTCCCAAGAGCTCATTTTGTCAACTCGTGGGATTGCGAAGTTGACAAGTATTCATGGTACCTACACAAAGAGACACAAGCGAAAGAAATTGTGTGTGTGGTAAATGTACACATCATCCATCATGATGTGTATGTGCACATGTGAGTTAGCACAAGATAGGCATCGCTCAAAGAAATTTGATGCATGGTATAAGAACATGTCATCCATCATGAAAGAATAGTTATTGTGTATGACACGATGGGGACACAAATTGAGAATGCAAGTATATGGCACATCAATAGTATGTTTATTAGTGGGTAGCATATGGTGCACACAAGTATGGGGATCATGCAATGAATGGGATGGATCAAATTCCCCTAACATGTATGAGGAAACTATGGGGGCCTCCTCATGAGCAATATCGGAAACATCATATGGAGAAAATGGACAACATCCAAAACAATGCATATCCGAAGCTAGGTGGTCATGGCATGGCATATGAGATAAATTATGTAAAGGGAGCAGATCAATATCATCACAAGAGAAACAAATGCCAATAACCATGGGCTTGTCATCTATGCCATATGTGCAAATTGGGTTTATTTTAATGGCATATGCATAGTCACTATGAAGAGATTGCAAATAAGACATATGGTTGATCTCATGCATAGCATATGACAAGTCAAGCGAATTATAAAACATGATGTGACCTAAAGAATTGTCAGAAGAAATCCTATGTAACATGGCATCACAACTAATAGACTTCACAATATAATCATCATACTCATCATAAATGGGCAAATCATCGCATGGGGAAATCATACTAGCATGAAGCATGGCAATAGGTGGATCAACATCATGCAAGCAATCAATGTCAAGAATGTCCACTAGTGGGACTAGAGCATCACCTTCACCTATGTTACCTTTGTCATTCCACTCAAGTGGTGTAGGTGAGGTGGGAAAGACCAAATGGTGGTCATCATCATCATCTTGATGGAACCATGTGGGCGGTGCATCATATTCCAGCATAGCCATCGTCTTGTCCAAGGGAGGGCGAAGTCGTCGAGGATCGGCGTGTCATCATAAATGGGACCTAGCACCAAGCGAGAAGACACAATAGAGGTAGAGGTCAAGTTGTTAGAAATGCAAATGGCCTCACGAGACCTATCAACTATCTCACTCTCTCTATGTGGTGGTTCCTCACTCCCTTAAAATAGGTGCACTCAAACTCACGTATGGTGGAGTCACTCATCTCACTCAAGTGGTGGGGTTGTGGCTCTCCTCACATGGGGTGTGGCAACTCATCATATATGGGGCTAGTGGTGAAGTCACTCTCACTCTCAATATGGTGGCACAAGTCACTCAAGTCATCATCGTCGCCGTGGTGAAAGAATATCCATGCTCAACCATCTCGTCGTAAATGCGCCATGGATGAAGGCGAAGATGGCACATCATCACTCTCACCTCCAAAGATGGAAGCATCATCCTTGCTCGCCACCTTGTCGCTTGCCTCCAAAGCTTGGTCCTTGAGGGTCTCCATAGTTGTACTCGTCGTTGCACCGTCTTGAAAAAGAGTCGAAGTAGACTCGGCACCATCAATGCCACAAAGAGGGATGGAGGTGAAGTCAAACTTGGGAGCATCTTCTTGGAGCTCGTCGGGCTTGGACATCTTGGTGGTACTAGCCTCATGCTTGTCGTAGAGCTTGGTTGCCGCGAAGTTTGCTTGGGGTGGAGAAGCCTTGACCTTCATGAGTTCTTGTTCCGCCTTGAGAGCACCAATGTAGTAGTCGTCGATGGACTTGTAGTTCTCAAGGAAGATGGTCTTGGAGACGTCGTTGTGCAATTCCATCATGAAGTGGAACTTCATCGAAATGGGGTCGTCCACGCCGGCTCGTCGCAAGGCAATCATCATCTCCTTGAAGAACTTGTCGATGGACTTGGATCCTTGGGTGGTGTTCTCCAATTTGCGTCGAAGTTGTTCCGTGTAGGTTGGAGGCACAAACTCTCGCCGTAAAGCTCTCTTCGTCTTGGGCCAACTCATCTCGTAGCTCTCCGAAGGTGTGTGAAGCCACCATATCGAGGCATAGTCGTGGAAGTTTCTTGTGGCGCACTTCACTTGATCTTGATGCGAACTTGATGTAACTTGAGGTAGTCGTCCATCAAAGCGCTCCCCTCGAGGTACTCCTCGGGTTCTTGAGTCCCATAGAAAGGAATCGGCGTGGTCGATGTTGAGGTCGTAGTAGCTCGTGGAAGTTGCGGACTTGAGCTTGGGAGCTTCTCTTGGCGTAGTCTTGGGGTTCTTGTTGGCGAAGATCCGTATGTCCGTAGGTGAAGATGCCTTGAAGTAAACAGCAAAGATGCCAAGGGAGATGGTGAAATCATTGGCGGTTGTTGATGTAGAGCTCTGAGCTTCACATTCTTGTTGGTGATGGTGTCGATGCCGGCGTGATCTTGCGGAGATGGTAGCTCCGAAGCATGTGCTCTTGAGCGTCTTCTCGAAGATGAGGAAGATCGCTTGTAGGAATGGATGAGGGCTTTGATCTCCTTCATTTTAGCTTGCATCTTGGCGTCGGAGTTGTTGTTCATGGCATCGAACTCGTCGTTGTTGTTGTAGACCGAAGATGAAATGCCTTGCCTATCCATCACAAGACTCGAGTAGAGGTGAGTAGGAAATGAGATAAACAATACCAAGTTACCTTTTCCCACAGTTGAGGATGTATCCCGTGTCACTCAATGTGAGATGAAAGAATAGTGGAATTGGTACCGGACTTGTTCACTCACACCTATCAAGTAAAGCTTATGGTAGAGCTCGGTGAGGATAGTGGCACAAAATTTGATGCAAAATGTTAGCAAGAGTCAATAATGTTGAAAGAGATTCACAAATTCATAAGCGAAACAAATGGACCAATAGCAAAGAATGGCTGCGGAAACACACACACGGATAGATAAATGGGGAATTCGTGCAACCAAGGAATGAGCACAAAATGTGGAATCCACGGAAAAGCGCTTCGTGTTGCACAACTCAAGAGAGGCAGCTAATACGATTGCTCAATAAGAGGATCAGACACTTGTGCACAACCTATAAGATGCCAAATGGATATTATTCTATCCAAGTATGCTATGTATGTATGGTTCCCGGTGTTTCTCTCAAGATGATCCTAGATGATCGGATATGACAATCTTATATGCAATGTGGTATGATGCTATGGCACTTGCTTACAAGCTTCTTTGCTCTCTCTCTCTTTTGGTTAAAAGCTTTATTTCTCTTTTTTTTTGCCACTATTGCACAATGCACAAACCAAGATAGCAATTGTGTATATGCGGGAACAAACTTGAGGCACAATGGATGATATGATACCAAGATGATATGGTATGTATGCAATGGATGGTGTAAACCACTAATGTGCACAAGTCATGTTGCGGCAATACTCAAATAGCTAGTCTCGATAGGCAAATAGCATAAAATTGGCTAGGGGTTAACAATGCAATTGCAAGGAATATACAAAGGTGTAAATCGAGGTTACCGTCCTTGGAAGATGAGGCGGTGTTCTTGATGTAGAGACCAAGATGATGGAGACTAGTCCCTAAGTGGCGAAACACCTTAGGAAGCGGAAAAACCGCAAACTCAAAATCTCAAATGACAAATGTCAAATGGTGGTAGCGGAAGCGGTGGTGGTTTTGCACTAGGCAAATCGGAAGTGGAATGATGGATATACGTGTCGGAGTTGAAGTTGCCGTCCTAAGTGGCGAAACACCTTAGGAGACACAGCTACAACTCAAACAAGCTCAAACAAAATTGGGTTAAGTTTGGTTGTCGGAATTGTATGGTGGGCAAGGTTATGTGGAAGTGGTGGTGGTGGTTGATGAAGAAGCAATTGTCCCTAAGTAGCTGAAACACCTTAGGAGACTTTAATCACAACTCAAACAACCACATATGCAATGGGGAACAAAATGGGTTAGGTTGCGGAAGTCGGTGGTGGTAGTGTCACGGATGATATGGTGGAGGGCCTAGGCAAACTTGCCAAATTTCAGAAAATATGATGGAGTCAAATGATGTTGGTGGTATTTTTGTGGGATAGGGGATGTCAATAGCTTCAAAACGAGCTAAAGAACGTCAAAAACAGACTCCGGATGAATTAATTATGACCAAAACAAAAGTTCAGCCGAGTCAGTTTCAGGGTTAACCGGACATCCGGGAGGAGGTCCGGATGATCCGGGCTAGGTCCGGATGATCCGGGTGTACATCCGGATGATCCGGGTTCGTCGACTCGGTTACATTTTACAGGTGCGTGGGGTATCCGGACGTCCGGGAGAGGGTCCAGCATATCAGGGAGGTGTCCGGATGATCCGGGAGAAGGTCCGGATGATCCGGGCAGGTCAAACTGCTCGGGATTTCCTCTCGGGGACGAAGTTTAGGGCGGAAATGGATGATTTTCAGGGCAAAATTTGATGGATTTCGTGGATGGAAGGTGGGGAAACTAGGGAAAGTGCTAGATCCACTTGAAACCAAGCAAATCCATGGATCAAAATCAACAAAACATCATCAAACCAACAAATCACAAAAAAATTTGGGGGCTATTTTTGGTGGGGATTTTCGGATTTAGGACGAAAACAACAAAATCAAGCTAGAAAACACGGGCTAGGGGCTCCAAAAACGTGATCAACGTGGCTCATGATACCATATGATGTAAGGTGGAACCCTATAGCGTCGATTTTTCACGTCTGGAGTGGGATCCCTCGAAGAACACGATGAACACGGGGAAGAACGGGGAGAAATCACAAGGGGAAACACTCAAGAAGAAGTCGAAATCACACATCCACTAGACAATCAAACACGCCAAGATCACAAGGTACATGAACAACAAAGGGAAAGATACAAGGTAGGTTCATCTCCAAGAGGAGGTCTTGATGATATCCTAGATGGATCTTCCCACAAGGGGTCTTGATGATATCCGAGGATCTTCTCACATGGAGGTCTTGAACTCCATGGGAGTAGTAGTCTCTCTCTCTCTCAAGAGTAGAGGTAGGAGCAAAGCTCACCTAAGAATGAGCTATCATATTTGCCAACCCTAGAAAGGAGGTGGAGGAGGTCTATTTATAGTCTAGTGGGCGAAGGGTAAGTGAGGCGAATGGGTACATGGGCCTCGGCGGCGTTACTGCGAGCAAGGCCGGATGATCCGGATGGGGTCCGGATGATCCGGCCGTCGTCGGATGATCCGGGAGGTGGCGGATGATCCGGCGGGAGAAAACCGGGTATCCTCGGTAGCGGTTATCCGGATGATCCGGAGGGACCGGATGATCCATTGCGTCCGGATGATCCAGACGGCCCGATCCGGATGTCGGGCTAACCGGCCGCTGCTCCGTCTTCTTCTCCTTTCTTCGGTCTTCTCTTCCATGCTTCCCTCGCGGATGGTGTAGACATACACTTGCGCTCGCACTCCTCCTCGACATCCGTGATGTTCCGACAATACCTATGCATGCACACGTAAGGAGTGTCAAGTAGTACACCATGGTAGAAACAATCAGTATACTCTTGTTCATAAGGATAAAAATATTACTTTGCTACCTATGAATCCTGAGTCCATTTTGAAAGATGATATTAATAGAGCTAATAAAGCAAAACAGGCGAAAAATAAGAGTGAAAATCAGATTGTGGCAAAAGAATTTGAGCGACACATGAAGCCTAATAATAAACCATCTCTTATTTGTACGAAATTAAATTGAAAAGTGCATGTTTACTTGCCACCAAATCTGATATTGATGAGCTAGATTTTAGCAAATCTATTTGCTATGCTTTTGTGTGCAAAGAGGCATTATTTTTATTAGGGCGTGCCTTCCTCTTTGCCCCTACTGTCACTAACATTTTGCGGGAGTTATTGGCGTCTTTCACAAGGCGTGCCACCGGATTACCACCTATTCGAGGATTGAGCATCAAATTGACTTAATTCCGGTGCATCATTACCAACCGTGCACCATACGTACCAATCCGGTCGAATGGCAGAACTATGACGTTTTAGTGAACATCTCTCCATTCTATGGCGTCCTTGAAAATATCTTTTTCTCCGTCTTTTGCTGATTGCCCAAAATTTCTTGTCTCTATAGAATGATATCGTTTCTCACATATGATTGCAGGGGAATGCCCTTTTGTTCTTGGCTTTCAGTGAGTTACTGACATGCCATCCGGTAACAAAGGAGAATAAGGCATATAGCGTGGATTTTTCAATTACGGACAAGGATTGCTCGGATCATAGAGAATCTGCGAGATGCGGTTGTCCCTACCGGTCTAATATCTATAATAACATAATCTCTCAATTTCCTTCAAAAGGAAGTGCCAATGGGTTTAGAAACTTATGCGAAAAACAGCGTGATGAAGTGTTCTTTGAGTTTAAGGCCAAGTGCCGTTGGGCATAATGAGTATTTTCTAGATTCGCTCACCGCGAGAAGTTTGAGTACTTGTGGGTCACACGGACTCAAATGACAAAATTATGACCGTTTAGTGAACATCTCTCCATTCTATGGCGGTCCTTGAAAGTACTTCATTTTCTCATCGCTTTTGCTGATTGCCCCAAAATTTCATCTCCTCTATAGAGAATCCGTTTCCACATATATATTGACGATGCGAAATTCCCTTTTGTTCTTGGCTTTCCGTGCGTGGTAACAGCATGCCATCCGTGAAAACAGGAGAATAAGGCATATAGCCTGATTTTCTTCAATTCTGACCAAAAGATTGCGGGATCATAGAGTATCTACCCGAAGCTAATGTCTATAAGAAACATAATCTCAATTTCCTTCAAAGGAAGTGCCAATGGGTTAAACTTATCAAAACAGCGAATGATGTTCTTTGACTTTGGGGCCAAAAGTCTGCTTAAGGCCGTGTTGAGGCACTCTTGCCTCGGCATAGCGAGTATTTTTAACCTTGCGCTCGGTAGAAGTAGTTTAATACTTGTGGGTGCGACCACGGACTCGAATGACAATATTATGACCATTTTAGTGAACATCTCTCCATTCTATGGCCTTCTTGAAAGTACTTCATTTTTCGTCGCTTTTTGATTGCCCCAAATTTCTTGTCCTCTATCTGAGATATCGTTTCCACATATATATTGACCGATGCAGGGAATGCCCTTTTGTTCTTGGCTTTCCGCAGCGTGATTCTGACATGCCATCCGGCGAAAACAAAAGGCATATAGCATTGGATTTTCTTCAATTCGACCAAATGAGATTACGCGGATCATAGAGCATTCTGCGAGAAAGATCGTTTGTCCCTACCGGGGGTCTAATGTCTATAAGCAACATAATCTCTGAATTTCCTTCAAAAGGTAGTGCCAATGGGTTTAGAAACTTGCGAAAACAGTGACGAATGATGTTCTTTGACTTTGGGCCAAAAGTCTGGTTAAGCGTGTTAAATTTTCCGGCCTCTGGCGCGAGGCGAGTATTTTTGGATTAGCAAATGGGAGCAGTTTGAATACTTAGGTTGACCACGGACTCGAATGACAGAACTATAGCGTTTTAGTGAACATCTCTCCATTCTATGGCGGTCCTTGAAAGTATTTCATTTGCTGATTGCCCAAAATTTCTTGTCCTCTATAGAGAAATATCGTTCCACATATATATTGACCGATGCAGGGTTCTTTCCGCAGCTTGAGGATTCTGACATGCCATCCGGTAACAAGGAGAATAAGGCATATAGCCCTGGATTTTTCAATTTACGACCAAATGAGATTGCGGATCATAGAATATCTGAAAAGTACGTTTCCCTACCGGAGGTCTAATATCTATAAGTAACATAATCTCTCAAATTTCCTTCAAAGGAAGTGCCAATGGGTTTAGAAACTTGTTTGAAAAATAGCGACGAATGATGTTCTTTGACTTCGGGGCCAAAAGTCTGGTTAAGGCCGTGTTGAGGTACTCGGGCCTCTGGCATAAGCGAGTATTTTCTAGATTCGCGCTCACCATGAGCAGTTTGAGTACTTGTGGGTCGAAACACGGACTCGAATGACAAAATTATGACCGTTTTAGTGAACATCTCTCCATTCTATGGTCAAAGTACTTCATTTTGTCGTCTTTTTGCACGATTGCCCCAAAATTTCTTGTCCTCTATAGAATGTCGTTTCCATATATGACCAATGCGGGTATGCCCTTTTGTTCTTGGCTTTCCTGTAGTCTGACATATATTTTCAAAATTGGGATCATAGAGTGTCTGCGAAAGAATGCGTTTGTCCCTACCGAGGGGCTAATGTCTATAAAACATAATCTCTAAATTTCCTTCAAAAGGAAGTGCCAATGGGTTGAAACTTGTCTAAAAAGCAATGACGAATGATGTTCTTTGACTTTCAGGGCTAAAGTCCTACTTAGCGTGTTTGAGGGCACTCGGTCCTCTGGCATAGCGGTATTTTAATTGCACTCCTGCATGGCGGTTTGAGTACTTGTGGGTCCGACCAGAACTCTGAACAATTATGACCGTTTTAATGAACATCTATTCTAAAGTCCTTGAATTTTTCGTGCCTTTGCACGATTGCCAAAATTTCTTGTCCTCTATAGCGAATATCGTTTCCATATATATTGACCGATGCTAGGAATGCCCTTTGTTCTTGGCTTTCCTGTGCGTGGTTCACATGCCATCCAAGGAGAATAAGCATATATGGATTTTCTTCAATTCTGACCAAATGAGATTGCGGATCATAGAGTATCAATGAAAGGTATGCTTGTCCCTACCGAGGCTAATGTCTATAAGCAACATAATCTCTAATTTCCTTCAAAGGAAGTGCCAATGGGTTAAACTTGTCTTAAGCAATGACGAATGGTGTTCTATGACTTTCGGGGCAAAAGTCCTGTAAGGCTGAATTTGAGGTTACTCTGGGCCTCTTGGCCTGATGAGGAGTATTTTTGGATTGGCGTTAACGTGGGAGCAGTTTGAGTATTACGACACGAGACTCCGAATAATGATATGGCAGTTTTAGTGAACATCTCTCCATTCTATGGCGTCCTTGAAAGTATTTCATTTTCTCGTGCACTTTTTGCTGATTGCCCCAAAATTTCTTGTCCTCTATAGAAGATATCGTTTCCACATATATATTGACCAATGCGAAATGCCCTTTTGTTCTTAGCTTTCCGCGCGCATGAATTCTGACATGCCATCCGTGAAAACAAGAGAATAAGGCATATATCCAGCTGGATTTTCTTTAGTTTACAGCCAAATGAGATTGCCGGATCATAGAGCATCTGCGAAGAATCGTTTGTCCCTACCGAGGCTAATTTCTATAAGCAACATAAATGTCTCAATTTCCTTCAAAGGAGGTGCCAATGGGTTGAAACTTGTCCAAAAACTGACGAATGGTGTTCTATGACTTTTAGGGCCAAAAGTCCTTAAGGCTGAATTTGAGGTACTCGGGCCTCTGGCGCGAGGTAGTATTTTTTGTATTGGCGCTCGTCGGAGCAGTTTGAGTACTTTGGGTCGACACGGACTCGAATAGCGAACTATAGCGAGTTTTAGTGAACATCTCTCCATTCTATGGCGGTCCTTGAAAGTATTTCATTTTCTCGTGTGCTTTTGCTGATTGCCCCAAAATTTCTTGTCCTCTATAGAGAATATCGTTTCCACATATATATTGACGATGCAGGGAATGCCCTTTTGTTCTTGGCTTTCCCAGCGTGATTCTGACATGCCATCGCGAAAACAAGGAGAATAAGGCATATAGCTTGGATTTTCTTCAATTCTGACCAAATGAGATTGCGGATCATAGAGCATCTGCGAGAAAATGCGTTTGTCCCTACTAGGGGCTAATGTCTATAAACAACATAATCTCTCAATTTCCTTCAAAGGATGTGCCAATGGGTTGAAACTTGTCGAAGCAATGACGAATGAAGTTCTTTGACTTTCGGGGCCAAAAGTCTGCTTAAGGCCATGTTGAGGCACTCCGGGCCTCTGGCATAGCGGTATTTCAGGATTAGGCGCTTGCAGGCAGTTTAATACTTGTGGGTCGACCACGGACTCTGAATACAAAATTATGACCGTTTTAGTGAACATCTCTCCATTCTATGGGTCCTTGAAAGTACTTCATTTTCTCGTCGCTTTTTGCGATTGCCCCAAAATTTCTTGTCCTCTATAGAGGATATATCGTTTCCACATATATATTGACCGATGCAGGGAATGCCCTTATGTTCTTCGCTTTCCGCTTGAGATTCTGACATGCCATCCGTGAAAACAAGGAGAATAAGGCATATAGCATTGGATTTTCTTCAATTCTGGCTAAATAGGCTGCCGGATCATAGAGCATCTGCATAAAGGTAGAAATGCGTATGTCCCTACCGAGGGCAAATGTCTATAAGCAACATAATCTCTTGAATTTCCTTCAAATGGAAGTGCCAATGGGTTGAAACTTTGCGAATAAGAGCGACGAATGATGTTCTTTGACTTTCGGGGCCAAAAGTCACCTTAAGGCCGTGTTGAGGCACTCGGGGCCTCCAGTATAGCGAGTATTTCTGGCTTTCGTTAGCCTCGAGTAGTTTGAGTACTTGTGGGTCCGACCACAGGACTCGAATGACAATATTATGACCGTTTTAGTCAACATCTCTCCATTCTATGGCGTCCTTGAAAGTGCTTCATTTTCTCGTCGCTTTTTCACTGATTGCCCAAAATTTCTTGTCCTCTATAGAGATATCGTTTCCACATATATATTGACCGATGCGGATTGCCCTTTTGTTCTTGGCTTTCATGCGCGTGAGTTCTGACATGCCATCCGTGAAAACAAGGAGAATAAGGCATATAGCCTGATTTTCTTCAATTCTGACCAAATAAGATTGCCGGATCGTAGAGCATCTCTGAGAAATACGTTTGTCCCTACCGAAGGTCTAATGTCTATAAGCAACATAATCTCTCGAATTTCCTTCAAAGGAAGTGCCAATGGGTTTAGAAACTTATGCGAAAACAGACGAATGATGTTCTTTGACTTTCGAGGGCCAAAAGTCTGGTTAAGGCCGTGTTGAGGTACTCGAGGCCTCTGGTGCAAGCGGGGAGTATTTTTTGGATTCAGCTCACCACAAGCAGTTTAGTACTTGTGGGTCCGATCTGGACTCAGAATGACAAAATTATGAGCGCTTTAGTGAACATCTCTCCATTCTATGGCGGTCCTTGAAAGTACTT
>JAHHZJ010000825.1:0-33675 GCA_021437245.1 Aegilops speltoides
AAATATTTGGCACCCCTAGGTTACGTGGTTAACCAAAGAAGCAAAAATCCAACAACGTCGATCACACGGACAATGTCGACGGGCGGGTGTGATCCGCATGACGTGAAAGTCTCCATCGTGAGGTCTAGAAGGAAGGAGCGATCTCGAGGAGAGGAGGCGATCCGTGGGAGGGCAAAGATTGACCAGCAAGGATGCACCAAATAAACCAGATCAAACTCTCTCTATCTATCCTATCTTATCAACCCTAGCCGTCGGATTTTGACGGGCGACTGAGATCGGCTCGGAAGGGGGCTCGATCCGTGGGAGATGGCGATGGACCAATGAACATGCAGCAATCAATCCAATCCATGTGTGGTGACGCGCATGAAACATGAATGAAAGGAAGCATCGAATAAAAAATTGAGGCGCGCAAAACGAAGAGTCCACTTGGATTTTGGGCCTCCCATATCTCATTCTTACGTTTTTATTTGATACAAAGAAAAAGGGTGCGTGAGAGAGAAAGAGAGAAGTATCCCAATCCACCCAACTCGCTCCACCCGCGCGGCTCCTCCCCGCCGCCGGCCTATTCCGGCAACCTCCGGCGGCGCGCAGCTCGCTCCACCTGCGCTCCGCTCCGTCCAGAGTCGCCGCTCGCGGCCAACCGCAAGCCCCCTCCCCTGTGGCTACGGTTTCGGCCCCTCGTTCTTCCCTCCCCAACCCTCTTCCTCTTCCTCGCCGGAATCCGCCCTCTCCTCCTCACCTCGTCTACTCTCCCTCCCTCCCTCCCAGATCCACCACGGCATGGTCGCCATGGGCCTCGACGGCACGCCGGCAAAGGGTGGCCGCCTGCTCCGTCCCCACCCACCCACCCAACATCGCGAGCGGCCGCGCGTGCGGAGACGGCGGCCAGATGCAGCGGATTCCCATGGAGCTCGGGACGCCGCACTCCCTCTGCCCCGACGACATCAATCAAGCATCACCAACACACAAAGTCGATTTCTTCTTCTCGGGACGCCGTTCCGCCATGGAAATCCAAGGTCTCCTTTTCCTCCCTCCCTCCCTCCCTCTAGTTTCTAACTAGTACGTATTTGGTACGGTGCTAGACCTGGTTCCGCTCCCTGATGCCTGCCTTTCGATTTGGTAAAATGGAAGCTTCTGATTGTTCATTCGTCACTAGGGCAAAGGGGCGTTGATTCTGGCTAGTTTCGTTAGTCTTTGAGTCTGACGCCGCTGTTCTCAAGTGATTTGGGTGATTCAAGTTACCGGCCGGCCGGCCGCCGGAGATTTAATTATACTTCCCTTCACAGTTTTGAATGCAAGATATAATGATTTTGACTGGTAACAGGATGTCTCTTATTATTGTTTTTCTTCAGGGATTGCTATGGAATGCTTGACTGCGAGTTTCACCACGAGGTAGGCTCTGCTGTTGCTTCTGCACTCACCTTTTGTTCAGGTACTAATTCACAAGGGAAATTCGACAGAATGTGGTGGTTTTCATTGCATCTTTCGAGTTAATTTGACATGATATGTTGATTTTCTTGACACCTTGTCTACTCTCCCTCCCAGATCCTCCACGGCACGGTCGCCACCCCCCCTGCCCCGATGACATCAAACATCACCAATGCAACTCGATGCAGGGGATACAGAGGAGGCTTCTTCTCGGGATGCCGTGCCGCCATGGAAGGTCTCCCTTTTCCTCCATCTTGTTTCTGATCGATTTGGTACGGTGCCAGACTCGGTTCCCTTCCCTCCCTGATGCCTCTTTCTTGTTTCGATTTGGTAAAATTGCTCCCGTCCCGTTCTTGCTGGTGTGCTAAATTATTTGTTTGTTTGATTTGGAGCAACAGGGGCCTGACTCCATGGACAACGACCAGGATCCCATGCCCAAGCTGACGAGGAGGACATCATCTGGTCCGAAATGGACGGCGACCACGAATACGCACTGCACAAGGTCGATCCCTGCGTTACCACCAATACCTTCTTTTTTTACTGCTGTTTTTCTGTGGTTCAAAATTCTCCTTCTCTGATTGTTCATTCTGCGCCCGGTATTTCTTTTGCATCAGATGGTTGGGTGACATCTCTAATTCCTGATGAGATTCTGTATGAGTCTAGTTGAATTTTGGTTATGATTTATATCATATTTGGCCCCGTGTGATGCATGCGTGGAGTGTGGCTGATGGCCACGTCTAGTTTCATCTAGCTCACTGTTACTATCACATAAACATGCTACTGGCTAGACATTATTTTGTTAGCGCTACTCTTGTTGGTGGACTAAAGTGGATGTGGAAGATGTGTCAACCTTCTATGGTAAAAGCCTAATCAGAGAAAAACTGTAGTTTTTGATTTTTCAGATTAAACATGGACCACAATCATTTAGATGCAGCTTTCCTGTAGTGCTGAGAACAAGAGATTCTTAAAGATATCATTTTTGCATTTAACATTATAATTCATGGGAACCTGCTGTTTTCTTTTTGATGTACGCAAATGATGTGACTCGTGAATAGCAAGCAACCATAACAGTACCTATCTTGTTGAGAGATTGGTGTATTCATGTTCTTTCTACTGGACATATGTTATTGTTCTTATGTTATAAAGTTCATATTTTGTCCCGCATGATGCATGTGTGGTTGTTGGTCACGTAATAGCTAAGGTTTTTGTTTTGCTACTGAATGGTACTTCATTTTGCACGTTATCTAGCTCACTGTTACTATCACCTAAACATGCTACTAACGACTACACTACGAAACCATTTGTTGAGTGTGACCCACCGATGATAATATTTGTGTCATTTGTCTTATAGACAAAATGTTGTTTCTTTACTCAATGCTTCCTGTTAAATTTCCTTCAGCCTTTTTGGATTTGCTTCGGGTTGACACTTGGCAGCTAAATGGAGCAAGGAATATCCGATGAATGAATTATTTCTCTTTTCTTTTCAATTCATTTTAGTCAAAGGCTGTTGATTCAGGGAGAGAGGAGTACCTGCAGCGTGAGTGTGAGTGTGTGTGGCGGCTCTCTCAGGGAACAGGAGGACTGGATGCCCCTTCTAGGTCAGCTTATCCTCATGGGCTTGGGCCCTAAGTGATACATATGATGGGCTTGGGCCCATACCGGTTCAACACTCCCCCTCAAGATGGGTGGTAGATATCTATCATTCCCATCTTGTCACATGCCAAGTTACAGTCCTTTGTTCCTAGTCCCTTTGTCAAGCAATCTGCAAACTGCTGCCCAGAATCGACATGACCAAGGCTGATGATCCCAAAGATCAAGTTTCTCCTTAATGAAGAAGCGATCAATTTCCACATGCTTTGTCCTATCATGTTGAACTGGGTTATTAGCAATGGCTATAGCTGACTGATTGTCACACCACACCTTCAAGGGCCCTTCCTCGAAGTTTCAACTCGCTCAAGAGGTACTTCACCCAGAGCATCTCACACAACCCTTGAGATAATGCTCAGACTCAGCTTCATTGCTGATCTAGACACAACTGTCTGCTTTTGCTTCTCCATGACACCAAATTTCCTCCCACAAACACACAAGAGCTGAAGTTGATCTTCTATCATCTTGACAACTGGCCCAATCAGAGTCACTATAGCCATCCACCTCAAGATGTCCACTCTTCGCAAAACCACAACCCTTTACCCGAGTCCCTTCAAGTATCTCGAATTCATGCACAATATCAAGATGCCCTCCTTGGTTCATGCATGTATCTGCCACCACACCCACGGCATATGTAATGTCGGGCCTGGTATGACACAAGTACAATAACCTCCCAACTAATTTCGATAATCTTCCTTATTCACCAGCTCACCGATTGAGCTGTCACTCGATGATTTTGTTCAATCGGCGAGGGGCTGCACGACATCCCATCATGCCCATGTCACTCAAGAGATCCAAGGTGTATTTCCGTTGGCACAAAGATATTCCCTTCTCTGTCCGAGCCACTTCAATGCCAAGGAAGTATTTTAGGTTGCCCAAATCCTTTACCTCAAACTCCTTGCTTAGACACCCCTTCAATCTCTCTATTTCCTCCTTATCATCTCCAGTGATGATAATGTCATCCACATAAACTGCAAGGATGGTGATCTTCCGATCAGAGAGTGAGTGTTTGTAGAACACCGTGTGGTCACCATTACATTGACCATACCCCATAGCACGGACAACACATCTGAACCTATCGAACCAAGCCCTCGGCGATTGCTTCAGTCCATACAAGGATTTCTTCAGCCTGCATACCTTCCCCGTGGTCTGTGAAGTACCAAAACCTGGTGGTATCTCCATGTACACTTCTTCCCTCAACTCACCATGCAAGAAGGCATTCTTGACATCTAATTGATGCAACTTCCACCCAAAGTTTGCAGCACAGGAAACCAATATCCTTACTGTGTTCATCTTTGCCACTGGAGCAAACGTCTCGTCATAGTCCATTCCATAAGTTTGACTATATCCTCTCGCGACCAATCTGGCCTTATACCGTTCCACCTTCCCCTCAGGATTCTGCTTCACTGTATAGATCCACTTACAACTCACTGCTTTCTTTCCTGCCGGCAATGTGGTTAGCACCCACGTCTTGTTTTTCCTCAGTGCTTCCAACTCTTCTATCATCGCTTCACGCCACTTCGGATCTTGCTTTGCAGCCTTCCAATCCTTTGGGATTGACACAGTTTGAAGAGAGGCAACAAACACTCTATAGGAAGGAGACAAAGCCTCATAAGACACACAATTTCCAATGTCATGATCATCAAAAAACTTCGGTGGTAAAGCCTTCTGTGCCGCTTCACGTGTCCCCTTTCGCAACGCAATAGGCATTTCCACCATGTCAGATGAGCTTGCACCACTGCCTTGTTGCTCCCCCTGCACTTGCTGCTCCTCCTGCACAAGTGGTTGCCGCCGTGAATAGACCAGACGTGTGTCAGATGAGCTATGCACTTGCGGCACTTGTGGCTGCCGTCGAGAGTACACTAGGGGAATATTCTGCCACCGATCTGGAACAGGGAGCTGGAGATTACCAATCTGAATGGAACCCACTGTTGGCTGGACCTGAACCTGCACATCACCATCAGTGAGAGTACCAACCGAATTGTACCCACAATTGGCTGGACTTGAACCTGCACATCATCATCAATGTTAGTGCCCACAGAATCCTCCTGAGTGTGAGACACAGCCTTCTCCCCCTCTTGACCATCCTGCACAGAGTGTAAATGGTCAAGCTCTTGAAACAACACACTTAGATCTGTTGGCTCACCATAGAATGGCTCAGACTCCCTGAAGGTTACATCCATACTGACAAACCTGCGTTTCTCTGAGGGACACCAACATTTATATCCCTGCTGACTAGAAGAATAGCCCAGAAAAATACACTTCACTGCTCGCGGATCAAGTTTTCCAACAGAAGGACGGTGATCACGAACAAAACAGGTACTGCCAAACAATTTTGGGGGAACAACAAACTTAGTTTCTCCATATACTAGCTCACACGGAGACTTCATGCTTAGTATTCTTGATGGTGTCCGGTTGATCAGGTATGTGGCTGTCATCACTGCTTCACTCCACAAGAATTTGGGCACATTCATCGTAAACATCAATGACCGAGCAACCTCAAGAATATGCCGATTTTTCCTTTCCGCCACTCCATTTTGAGGAGGGGTGTCTGGGCACGAAGTTTGATGAAGAATACCTTGATCAGACAAGTAGGCCCCAAATGTGTTGTTCACATACTCTGTCCCATTGTCAGTCCTGATCACCTGCACCTGCACCTGAAACTGATTCTTCACCAAGGCATGGAAATTCTGAAAACAGCTAAACACCTCATCTTTGTGACGCATCAAATAAATCCAGGTCATACGAGAATAGCAATCGATGAATGTCACAAAGTATTTCATTCCATTCATTGATACAACTGGGCTCTTCCATACATCCGAATGAATAAGCATAAAAGGAGATATGCTCCTAAGCCCCTTACTCACATATGAGGCTCGTGTGTGTTTGGCATATTCGCAAGCATCACATGTCAACTTGCCCTTGCCTATCCCACACATAACATCCGGAAAGATTCTACTCATCTTATCAAAAGATACATGTCCCATCCTACAGTGATGGATCATCGCCTCCTTCTCCTTGTCCTCCATGGTCGCAGCACACACCAAGTCCGGCTGCACCTCCTGGTCCATGTACCAGAGCCCCCTACGCCTGGTGCCAGTCCCAACTGTCTGGCTCGTCTGTCGCTCCTGAATCACGCAACCAAATTTGTCAAGGATCACACGACAGTCAATTTGATCAATTAGGGCACTGAAGGAGACCAAATTGACAGGAAAAGCTGGCACATGTAAAACTGAGGATAGGGAGATGGTCGGAGTGCACTTGACTGTGCCAACCCCTATGACAGGCTGGTTTGTGCCATCAGCAGTTTGCATAGTGCCCGTGTGAGACGGAGGGTGCTTAGTGTAAGACTCAAACACGCAAGATTTACTAGCAACATGCTTAGATGCTCCAGAGTCGAGAACCCACTCTGGAGCACTCCCAGTAGAAGCAAGAGATGCCTGTTCTGGATTACCTTCATCAGTGGAGGCCCAGAGAGCAAAGTCTCCATAGTCAACATCATCTGCATCTTTGCCTTTTGACGTCCCAGTGTCTCTTGCCACTGTCATGTGAGCCCTCTGATCCCCTGAGTGTCCTGAGTAGCCACCTCTGCCCCTAGAAGCCTGACCCCTTGAGGTCCCTGAGTATCCACCTCTGCCTCTAGCACTCCTGCCTCTGCCAGTTCCCCCTCCGTTGTATCCCCTGCCTCTACCACGAGTTGGACACGCCCACTTCCAGTGACCTGCCTCCCCACAGATATGACATTTGTTGGGATCGCTCCACTCCATGCGCTCAGTGACTGCAAATGTCGAAGACGGCACAGCCTTCATGTCTGCATGCTCAAGAAATAGCCGCACCTCCTCTTGAGACATAGCAGCAATAGTCTCCTCAATAGAGGGCAGGAGAGGTTGGTGCAACAGGGATGCCCTCCTGCCATGAAAACAACCTCTAAGCCCCTCCAACAGTTTCAGCACACGCCTGCGTGCAATCCACTTGCGCCCTGACTCGATGCAAGCCGCATCGTAGAGTTCCAGAGGGTCGCAGTTATCCTGCTCTGCCCACAAAGCCTGCAGCTCTGCCACATATGTCATCACTGACATGTCGTCGCCTTGATGCAGCCGACTGATCTTCCCCTCAATCTGAGCAATTAGCATGACATTGCCCTTACCTGAGTACAAGGTGGACAGAGTCGTCCATATCGCAGCGGATGTGGATAGCCCCTCCACAGAGCGTCCAATGGGGGGCACCACCGAGTTCAACAACCAGCCAATGAGCACAGAGTTTATGACCTTCCATCTTTTTCCCTCGACAGTAGTCTTGTCTCCTGGTTCAGAACAACACCCAACAAGTGCCCATCAAGCTCCTTCATTCCACAGCCAAAGAACGCCTCCGGGACCAGCTCAGATAATTGGTAGCCCCTCTAACTTCATGTCCATGGGCGACAGTTCGATCTTCCGAGCCACTTCTCGTCGAAAGCCTCAAGAAGGCCTGTTGGCTCAGCCATCTTCGGTCGGGAGGAGTGGAAGCAGCAACACTCAAGAGTAGCAACAGACACAGCCTCTACACACCCAACAAGTCAAAGGCTCTATTGCGTGGGTATGGTTATTTTGTGTCATTGAGTTGATATTAGGATTTACTAGGTGGATGAGGTGCAAAAATTTGGAAAAAGTAATATGGTCGATACATTCTGTATGGCCTCGAAAGATAATTGTTTTGATTGCCAGATGTGCTTTCAACCACTCACTAGTGGCCATTGCAGTTCCTTCATGTTCAATCACATTGCTGGAATAGATTAATTAATAAGGCATTGAAGTTCCATCTTAAGAACATGGGTATATGCATCTATGGAAATAAGTACTTCGGTTCGGTCTCAACCATAAAAAGTGGGGAAG
The DNA here is from genome assembly GCA_021437245.1 of Aegilops speltoides. Lineage (NCBI taxonomy): Eukaryota > Viridiplantae > Streptophyta > Magnoliopsida > Poales > Poaceae > Aegilops > Aegilops speltoides. The sequence goes on from JAHHZJ010000825.1 coordinate 7,947, forward strand.
GCATACGTTCGTTTGCAGTGACTAATCTGAAGTTTGTGCCTTTCTTGATAGTGTACTATAAATCTTGGCAAGGTCATAGTAACACCAATATAAATCAGAAGACATGGATGTTTCAAGTGTTATTTGCCTCTAGACCGAGTATTTGTACCATGGAGGGTCTGGGTACATTGTACAAGGAAATGCTAAATGTCAGCAAAAATAGCAGTACATTCTACCATGGAAACACTAATGTCAGCAAAAAATTGCGGGTCGATATTTTTTCCCATTACTAAATGTTGTAAAAAAATGTGAATATATTGTACATGGAAATACTAAAATGCCTGCTAAAAAAGTAGGTCCCGCCGGGCTCGAACCCAGGTCACCAGATTCAAAGTCTGGAGCCTAACCAGTATACTACAAAACCATCTGTTGAGTGTGATCCGCCAATGGTTATATTTCTGTCATTTGGATTACAGACAAATTATTGTTTCTTTACTCGATGCTTCCTGTTAAATTTCCTTCTACCTTTTGGGACAAGTTCCGGCTGCAACTTGGCAGATAAATAGAGCAAGGAATATCTTATTTTCTCTTTTCTTTTCAGTTCCTTTTAGCTAAATACTTCATTGCATGGGTACGTCATTTTGTCTTGTTGATTGCTATAGGATTTACAAGGTGTTTGAGATAATTTGGAACAAGTAGTCGGTCCATTCAGTATGGCCTTGAAGGATAATTGTTTTGATTGGCCAGCTGTGCTTTCAACCACTCGCTAGTGGCCATTGCAGTTCCTTCATGCTCACTGACATTGCTAGAACACAAGATTTCGGGTCTGCGCCACATTGCTAGAGTTGACTATTAATGAGGCATTTATGTCCCATTTGAGAACAAGGGTACACACATCTATGGAAATAAGTAGTTCAGTTCAGTCTCCAACATAAGTAGTGGGGAAGGTGTACGTTTGGTTGAAGCTACTAATCTGAAGTTAGTAACTATAGGTACTGAATTTGCCTTTCATGATAAAAGGGCAGCTCGTTGCACATAGCTCCCGCTTGCGCAGGGTCCAGGGAATATTAACTTTCTTGATAGTGAAATGTAAATTTTTGCCAAGTAAATCAGAAGACAGAGGTATGTTTCAAGTGTTATTAGCCTCTATATAGACTGTGAGTATCTATATCCTGGATGGTCTGGGTACATTGTATCAGGGAATTATTAAATGTCAGCAAAAACAGGAGTACATCCTACCCTGGAAACACTAAAATGTCTGCGAAAATAATGTGGGTCTACATTTTTCTCGAATACTAAATTGTATAAATTGTTAATGTCGGTCTACATTTTTCTTGAATACTAAATTGTATAAAAGTTACTCCTCCGTTTCCAAATAATCAGAGTTCTAGGATTCTCCTAAGTAAAACTTCATCAAGTTTGACCAAGTCTATGAAAATATCTCAGCATCTACTAAATTAATTTTATTTCACTAGTTTAATTATGAAATGTATTTTCATATTATATGTATTTGATATCGTATATCTCTGCAGATATTTTTTATACACTCGGTCAAACTTTACTAAGTTTTACTTAGTAAAATTCTAGAACTTCATTTATTTTGGAACAGAGGGAGTCTAGTACATGGTACCATGGAAAAGCTAAAATGCGAGCTAAAAAGTAGGTCTTGCTGGGATTTTAACCAAGGTTGCCAGATTCAAAGTCCGGAGTGCTAAGCACAACACTACGAAACCATTTGTTGAGTGTGATCCACCGATGGTTATATTTGTGTCATTTGGCTTACAGACAAAAGACTGTTTCTTTACTCGATGCTTCTTGCTAAATTACTTTCTGTCCTTTTGGACTTGCTTCCGGTTGTCACTTGGGAGCTAAATGGAGAGCAAGGAGTATCCATCGAATGACTTATTTTCTTTTCAATTCATTTTAGCCAATTGCTCCATTGCGTGGGTACGATCTTTTTGTCTCATTGGGTCGCTATTATGATTTACTAGGTGTTTGAGGTACGATAATTTGGAAAAAGTAATGTGGTCAATCCATTCAGTATGACCTTGAAGGATTATTGGCTGGACATTGTTTGGTTAGGGCTCATGTTGGTGGTGGACTAAACTGGATGCAGGAAATGTGTCAACTTTCTATGGCAAAAGCTTTTGTCAGATAAAAACTATAGTTTGATTTTTCAGATTAAACCTGGATCATAATCATTTAGATGCAGCTTTCCTGTAGTGCAGAGAACAGGAAATTCTAAAAGATATCAGTTTTGCATTCAACATTATAATTCATGGTAACCTGCTGCTTTCTCTTTGATGTACGCAAATGATGTGAGTCATGAATAGCAAGCAATCATATTAGTACCTACTTGAGAGATTGGTGTATTTATGTTCTTTTTACTGGACATATGTTAATATTCTTGCATTATAAAGTTCATCTGTGAAAGCTGCGATATTTTTCTGTTAAGACATGCAAGTATTGTGCTTGTAGAACATGCCGGTTACTTGATAGTTACTACGAGTAGGACACGCCTTGCCTAGTCAGTAGCTCCACCGGATGGCCCGGCCTCGCCATTGGCCGGCCCCCTTCTTGTACATATCAAGCTGCCGATTCTCCTTGGCGACGAGCTCCGTATTCATCCAGCTCGGCAATATTTAGAGAGGCTATCTTTTAGACGAGCTGTATTCTCAGTTAACTTGTAAATACATGAAGGTGTTAGGGCTGAACCACCATTTTGTGTCATGTCCTATTTGCTGCTTGAACCGTTAAGTTGTGTGTAGAGCTGCTGTAGGATACATTGTTGTGCTCCTATACTTTCCCCATATGCAGCCACTTGACCCTGTGTTGGCAAAAAAATTGTTTGCTACAGTAATCGATTATCAACCCTGCCAAGGTGTCCAAATAAGCAACCCATGGATGGAGTCCAGCAGATCCATCCATCCATCTCTTAGAGGACGAAGCAGAAGAATCAAAGAAGATGGCGATCCTCATGGGTTCGTCGGAGGAGAAGGACCTCTTCTCTTCATCAACACCAAGAGCAACCACAGGCACAACAGTCAAGCAAGGTACCCCTGATTCACCCCACCGAATCTTAATCTGTAGTAATTTTACCCTGGGACTGGGAGCGGTTGGTGCATACATATACCATTCATAATTAGGATGGCCATACATCTGTTGATTCTGCCGATGCTTTGTGTTGTCATGTCTAGTAGTATGATGCTCAGATGAAGTGGCAATGAGATATGCGGGTAGCATTAGAAGCAAAATTGTCCTCCCTCTGGTTTGGTGTCATTCATTTGCTTTGCTTGATCGATCGGCATGATATTGTTAATCTCTAGCACTATAGTGACAACATATTTAGTCTTGGTCTCTTTTGTTTGGTTCTTGTGAGCTATGCAGAATCTAATGATGACGATTTTTAGCTTGTTTACTCAAAAATGGAGTGTAGTTAATGGAATCTCAAAAGTTATGTTTGTGTCTTGAGCAATATTGTATGTTGTTTAGTCAAGGATCGTGTGTGTTGAGGCTGAACCTTACTCTATCTCTCATGCTATGAGTTTTGTCTCAATTTCCACATGCATGTTTTCTGGACACCTTGGCAATGTGTTAAAATTTGACAGGCTGCAACCTATCTTTTGAAATGAAGCTATATCTGTCTAACTGAGATTCTTTATTAAGCATATTGTTTGTTTAAACTAGAAACTGAGTGATTTGGATAATTGAAATAGAGATTTGTTTAAGCATATCATATGTTGTTCTCTGGAAACTGAGCGCTTGCACTTCTTTTGATTAATTTCTATGTACATTTCAGAGAAACGGCGTGGTTGAGTACTTTGGCGAGCAATTATCTGGTTTTGCATTTCATGGATGGGTGCAATCTTCTGGGTCACGCTGTGTGAAGCCACCGGTTATATATGGTGATGTCAGCCAGCCCAACCCCATGACAGTCTTATGGTCCAAGATGGCTCAGAGCATGACCCCTCGCCCAATGAAGGGGATGCTGACTGGTCCTATCACAATCCTCAACTGGTCTTTTGTTAGGAATGACCAACCAAGGTTGATACTGTTCCCTAGTTTGTAATATCTATTTTGAGCCTTTAAATGGAGGTGTGTTAACTTCTAATCGGTTCTTGGTCTACAGGTTTGAATCATGCTACCAGATTGCTCTTTGCCATTAAGGAGGTTGAGGATCTTGAAGCTAGTGGTTTCAGGTTTGTATATAAGCTTTAGCTGTCTTGTCACCCTATCATTACTACGTCCATTTGGCATGTGTAACAAATACACTTTGGTCATTTGCAGATGACCCAGATCGATGAGGCTGCTCTAAGAGAGGGTTTGTTGATGCACAAGTCGGAGCATGCTTTCTACTTGTCTGGGCCGTCCACTTGTTCAAAATCACCAACTGTGGTGTCAAGACACCACTCAGGTAATCGACTTGGAATGTCATGAACTTAGATTATAGTTAGCCATTTATTTTCTCTGATGGCAACCTCTCGATGTACTCCCTCCGTTCGGAATTACTTGTCGTAGAAATGGATGTATCTAGATGTATTTTAGTTCTAGATACATTCATTCGAGACAAGTAATTCCGAACGGAGGGAGTAGCTTTGTTTCATTTATTCCACAAGTTAAATGGGGTACAATCCTGTTGGCATCTCCTTGTGCATCTCTCCCTTATTCTTCAGCCCCATCTTGTGTTTCGTATTGGTTTGATTGGCTGATATGATGGCTCTAATACTGAACTGAATCTGATCATCATATTGTCTCCAGAAAAAGCCGATCTGTTTTTGCTTGCCACCTCATGTCAGTATTTCCTTGGCTTTGTTTTCATTTGTTCAATGAATGGTTATTTTCTGGTTCAATATGATGAATGATTAATTTCTCTATTGGTTTGATTGGCCAACATGACGGCCTAAATAATGAATTGAATCTGATCATCCTCCCTGGTTCTCTACGAGAAGTAACTGAGTTTGATAAGCTTTTTTCTAGTTTCTGTATGTTATGAATTCTATTTTAGAGGATGTTGTAAAATCATTCTAATGCTAGATCTTTGGAAGTACACACATAACGGAATGTGCCAAGTAATGGGCCTCGACTAAAACAAAATTGCAGGGGCTCGCGTCTGCTTTCTCTTATGCAACAGTTTGCCATGTGATGTTTGCAGCAACTAATCTTGATGTTTATGAGCAGGTTGGTCCTGGCGTTGCGTGCACACAGAAGTTCTCGTCGTGGGACCTGGTGGTTGTCTTCGTGGTCTCCAGTAGTGGTGGGGCGCCTCCTTGTTTCTGGTGCCGACGACATGGAGGGGTTGTCGCCTGTTACCTCAGGGTCCGCTCCAACGAGTGCCTCCTTGGCTACCACTAAGGCGAGTGCGTTGGTTCTGGTAAGTCCCTGGTCTCCCTTGTCTCTCCATGCGCCTTGAGGTTGGCCAGGACATCGAGGTGTGGGCGGGCCATTGAGCCAATGATTTAGGGTGGGGGTTATGTGGTCATGCGACATGTGGTGGTGGTCCTCTGGCCACCACAATCTTGTGAACGTGGTGATTTTGCCGTTGAAGTTAGGCCATTGTGCTAATGCGAGGATCCTTCCCTGATATCATGTTTGTAATGCCATTGTATGCATAGTGATGCGATAAAAAATTCCGTTTCTACCGCAAGACCTGTAAAGCTCATGTGCCACATTCCATATATTTCTATTTGCTTGGTTGCCTATAGTATATACTCTGTTAGGAGATTTATAAAGTATTGACGGAAGAAACTTTGCAATCTTCGCTAGGAACCGAAATATGCTGATAATGTATAGTATTTTCCTTAATTGTTTGCATTGATGGATAACTATACACTGTTAGCTCCTTCCTGCCATGAATTTGTAGTTGATGTGCTACAAATCCTCTGGTGATTTTCCATCTGGATGGTTTTTCATTCTTTGTTGTCCGGTATGCAATAGTGGTCAATTGAACTCTTCAGTTTCATGATATCCAGTCTGGAAAGTTGAAACCAGTGAGTTACTCATGCAAATGAGCACACTATCATGTTCTAAATTTCAGGGTGGACTACACCGAGTCATCAGGTGTGCATACAAGAAGCAAAGTGGGAGGACGCATCTCTTCCAGTACTACTCAGGTAAAGAATCACCTGAACGCAAATGGATGCTTGTTTGATTCCTAGTACTCTTATATCTCCTGTAAAACTATGCTACGGCCCCGTGTTGTTGCCTCTATATGAACCGTAGGTTTAACTCTGATTGTTTGGTACATCTCTCCCTTAGTAATAATGTTTATGTGAATGTTTATGGTTGATCTCTAAAAGATAGCAACTTCAGTTTAGCACACTAAATTAGCATCCTTCTGCGCAAAAATCTGTATGTTGTCTAGTGGATGTGTATGTTTTAGTTTTCAAGTTGAAACAACACACTGGTATATATGCCCTGGGTGGTTCGTGAAACTGACTGCAAGAGCTGTTGTGAATTTCTGCATGGTCCCAGCATTGCAAGGTTGGTTGTCATAATCATAACAATCTCCAGCCACGGATCTTGTGTAGGAAAAGCATGCATGCCAACCTTGTTTAGAAAGGAAATGCTGAATTGAGATGGTATAATTTTCTGCGATTCTTTTTTGTGTGCGAGAAATACATATTTATCGTTTGATTTTAGAGGTTAAGTCAGTCCTTGATAGAAATGGTGGTGTCCTGATCCCATGGGCATCCATTGTTTGGTGCCTAATTTTTTAGCTTCTCTTTCTTTGTCATGCATTGCATGGTCGATTGTCCCAATGATAAGAAACACCAGCCACAACTTCTGTACTTCTGTGCAAGAAGAAAAGTATGCATGACAAGACATAGACCAAGACTAATACTTGGAACATACGGTAGATCATACAGGTATTGTGCTTGTGGGTGAACTCAAGATGATCTCCTCCATTCCATTGCCATTCCAATCCCCTAGTTGTTCCCTCCCCCGTACGACCAATATGGCTCATGAGCTTGGGTATCTCGCCCAAGGCGCCGTGTGTTGATTTTTTGTGATTTCTATGGCAAAAGCTTTATCTGAAACTGATAAAAACTGTAGTTTTCGATTTTTTAGATTAAACCTGGACCATAATCATTTAGATGGAGCTTTCCTGTAGTGCAGAGAACAACATTCTTCTTGTAACTTCTTCATGCAATGCTGAGAACAATCGACTTCCATGTAGTCGTAGCTTTACTGTAGTGCTGAGAGCAATCGACGTCTTTCTAGCTGTAGCTTTCTTGTAGTCCTGAGAACAATATAGTTCTGCTGAGAACAAGAAGTTCTTGGAGATATCTTTTTTGCATTGAACATTATATATTCATGGGAAGTAGAGTTCTGCTGAGAACTAGGTATTATACCCCACACACATGATAAAAAAAACTTATGGGTTGCAGGGTTTCAGTTTGTTTGTGTTAATAACCGAGTTCCAGTTTGATCTTTTTCGTGATGTAGTCTCCTCACACAGGTGCGGAAGAGATGGTGTGCGTGGAGGAGAAGGCGCTCGACATCACCAGTGAGTCTGTCGGCCTGCCCGAGTGAGATCAACTTCAGCTGCTAAAGGTGTCCGATGGCGCTGGCTTGCCATAGCCTCCATGTTCCACCTACTATGGTTTTGGTGGACTACCTCCTCCTCAGCCACTACTTAGACTTCCCCCGCAGCGCGATGAGGTGGTGGCCGTCTCGTCCTCACTTCTGGTAAGTTCATTGTCTCTGCCCTCTCTCCCCGCTTAGAGGTTACATCGAGTTTGAGATATTGGACTTTTAAATTGCTGATGTTGTTGTTTAAACTGGGACTGGACATTCAGCATTTCAGTGGCTTGCGATTTGCCCCACTCAAGGGCAACTACATTTCATTTCTATTGTTCCGGCCGCTTCAAGAATGTTTGCACTGAGAGCCCGAGGAGATTTCCTGGGGCACCAAGATAATGTCTTGCTTTTTTAATTATCCGATGTTCTGAACCTTCTGTTAAGTTAATATTGCCCCCTATACTCTTGTACAACTATTGCCTTGTTGTATTATGTTGTTCCCTTGTCGTTTCTTTTTAACAAGAACCTGGTGAATTTCATAGATGTTGGTCATTTAGAGAATCCTCCTAATATGCCATCTTATCCCGTTGTATTCAACATAATTTGTATGGCTTGAGCATCATCACGAGAAATGCTCAGATCATGCACTTATTTCTGTTTATTCAATACGCCACCTTATTCTGATGTATTTGATATAATTTGTATGGCGTGAGCATCTTATTCTGCTGTTCAACAACACATTTGTTGTCTTACTAAAAAATGGTAGGCAAGAGCTAAAAAGATGCTTATATTCTGTTTTTCTTGTAGTTTCTTCATATGGTTTACCGGTATCGATCACAAGAGTGTTGCTAACTTATGTCGCTGATCTGCGGCGATGGCGGCGCTCAGTGTCCAGATGGAGGTGGCGGCGGCGAACCCTAGCCGCGCCTCTACTGCTCTCCCCCAACGTCAAACGTGCGGCTTGGCTCTCCCTTCGCGTCCTCTAGACAGAATCGACTTCGGCATAGGTAAGCTCATCTGTTCCTCTCTGCCTGTCTCTCTCATGCCTCTTCTGTTGAAGAAAGAACGTTGAAGAAAGAACGAGTCGCCCTTGCTGATCTTCACAGCCTTATAGGGTGTTGTGTCGAATGCTTCTTCCAGGACAATGAAACCCAATGCCAGACCTGGTGTCCGGTATGCAACAATGGTCAATTGAACTCTTCAGGACCTGGTGATTGTCGTCGTGGTCTCCGGCGACTGTGGTGTGCTGCCTTGTTTCTGGCACCGACAAGATGGAGGGGTAGTCGCCCGTTACCTCAGGGTCAGCTCCAATGACTGCCTCCTTGGCTACCACTACTTAGGTGAGTTCCCTGCCTCTCTTCTTTCTGCTCTGGGACCTCCTAGCCTTCGAGCTATGGCCATACGTGATCTAGTGGTAGTGGTCTGGCTTACAATGCTATGGTTGTTACTGTTGACATGTCCAGGCCTGGTGATCTGCTCTCTCTCTCTCTCTCTCTCTCTCTCTCTCTCTCTCTCTCTCTGTTAATGATCAGGATCTAATGCTAAACGCAACATCCTATACAATGTTGATATCAGGTCCCGTGTTCCCATTAGCCTCTTTTCCATCTCCATGAAAGAAATTAAATTGAATGCATGCATGGACACATGCGGATGTTAAGCAGTTTCTTGCTTAAGATTTATTTTTCTCATGCACGAGACCTCATTGGTTTGTGCCGATCTTAAGATTTATTTCTGTCTTGGCTTTTATCTGATCTTTTTCTCTGTATGAGGTCCTGGACCCGCGGCAGCCGGGAAGTGTGATCCTTTGGAGGGCGAGAAGAGTGATCGATGTAGCCGCTTGGTTGAAATTGGGTGACTGCTGGATGTGATCTGTTTCTAGTGGTGTGTATCGGTTGCGGCGAATGCCTGTTGTGCAATCTGAGGACGCAAGAAGCTCTTATCATGCAGGAGTAGTTCGTTTACGATCTTTGCTTTTGTTGCACCTGCAACACTTGTGTAAAAGTGTCAAAGATAATGCTGTAGTGGCACTGCCAAAACTTTGTGTTGTTGGGTGTTGGTCTAATCTTGTAAGCTTTGGAGTTAATTTGTTGGTCGGGAGTAGTTGTAAACTTTGTATTGTACTGAATTGGTCAATGCCCAACAAGTGGCAACAGATTGGCTTGCTGAATCCTTTGCCTCGCGTTAGCTCTTTCATTCATTTAAGTATATATATTAGACATATACTCTCTCTGTAAAATAATATGATCTTTTAGATCACTGAAAGGGAGCACAAACTAACTGGTATTGACTCTAACCAAAAGGGAGTACATGTGAATGTTGACGAAATCTGCTGGCTGGCTAATGAAATTGGAGCCACAATGGTTTCTAAATTCCAATCTAACAAAATTTAAACTTCACATGTATGCATCTTTTTTTCAGGATTTTGGGAGGAATAGCATGTTTTTTCAAACTAAACAATGGAAACCATGTTAACCCGGTGTTTATATGTTACAAAGTGCACATACCAGGTACAACAGCCGGCTCTCTATAATACAATCCTTACATGACTAATCCAAGGAAGCTGGTGTATACTTTAGATAATATAAAAGAGCAAATGTGAAAAAGAAAGGAAAAAAAAATCAAACAAAACCAAGCAAACCGGTGTATACGGTATTTCTTGAAATTATAAAAGAGCAAATGTGAAAGAGATAAAAATATTACAAGCCAAACCAAGCAAGCCGGTGTACATGATAATAAACCATAATAATTGTTGTAAAAATCCAACGTATGGGAACTACCTCGCATTATTTGTGATGTGAATGGGTCTCGTTCTCTTTAATCCCCTCGTCTTTCTCCTCGAAACTAGACACTCCATGAATTCTTCTCTAAAACCAACGACATATGATTATTGATTAATAAATTGTTTTTTCTCTCTCCGCCCCATGCAGCCGCCTCCCCGTCCTCTTCCAGTACAGGACGATCCATCGGCCTCACACAGATCCCAGCCAGCCACGTCACTGATCCGTGGCCTACTCGTTCTCTCCATCTCAGGCCTTCTCTACGACCATCGCGATAGCTCTACCTCTATATATACTAGAAAGGGTCCGCTATCCGCGTGCGGGGTGCGCGTGCGACTTAGGAAACATCATTAAGCTTTATGGTCCTCCTTCGGTCATTATTTTCTGATAGGGACAAAATTTTCACAAGTACTCTCTAGAGAAACATATTTATAGAATTCAACATTAAACTCAGATACAACTTATCCTATCACCCACAAATAAATGGACAAACTAAAAGAGTTAACCAGTGTCTAGAGAACTACCTTAGGTGTATGACCTCTATAGCTCCAAAGAAATAGGTGTCGTGATTATCACCAGCTGAGTATTGGTACAATACAACATATCATATAGCCTTAAATATCTCTGCTTTTGAAGAAATGTATGGTTTTCCACCACTCCTTCTCATTGATATGGCCGTACCAGCCCTCCTAAACTTGATGTTGTGGAATTCTTAGAAGTCAGACAAAATATGAATAACAAAGTGAAATAAAACCTCCAGGTGGTTAAATATTTCATGAAAGATGTGTAGATCTTACGAGGAGTGAGCTTCAATTCAAAGTGAGAGATCTCATTTATTTGAACATGGCTCCCTATCAACTGGCTGCTTTTGGCTTTTGTTGCACATTGAAGCTCCAACAAAAATACTATGGGCCATTATGATCATTTAGTGGGTGGGTAATATAGCATACAAACTACAATTCACTAAACACGTTCGCATACACCGTCACTACTAGGGAAAACCTTATACACAGGAGTTTATCAGTAGCGCGGTTTAAAAATGGGCACTACTGCTAATTAGTAGTAGCGAGGGGTATAAAAACCGCACTACTACTAAGTTGATAGTAGTAGCGAGGGGTATAAACCCGCGCTGCTACTAAATGGTCTCCAACAATGCCCCCGGGATAGGCCATAGTAGTAGCGAGGGGTATAAAACCGGCGCTACTACTAAGTAAGTAGTAGTAGCGCAGGTAAGACCCCCACGCTACTACTAAGCGTGTCCACCCCGGCCCGATCCACACTCCCACCCCACCAACCGTCCCACACCACCCACCTCCCCGTCTGTCTCAACAAAACCACGCAGCCCGATCCAGATCCCCAACCTCCTCTCCTCTCCCAACCCACTCGCTGCCGGCCTCCTTCCACCTCCTTTCCTCCGTCTGTCCGCCCCCATGCCCCCCCACAGCGCGCCACGCCGGCGCGCCGCCGCCCGCCGCTCCCGTCTCGTGCCGCTGCCGCCCGCCCCCTCCGCCACGCACGTGTTCGCCCACCGTGGCGCCAGCTCCTCCTCCGCCACGGCATGCCGCTGCACCACGGACGCCCCGGCGGCATCGGCGTCGGCGTGGGACAGGATCTGCTGGAGCCGGCACTTCGCGGAGGTGGACCAGGCCGAGAGCTACGCATCTGTGCTGTGCTTCGAGCTGGAGGAGGCCGTGGAGGCCGAGGACTTCGCTGAGGCCGCCGCCCTCAAGCGCGCCCTCCTTGACGCCACCGCCGCCGACGCCGTCTCCCGCGTCATGGCCGAGCTCAAGGTCCGCTCGCTCGCCGCCTCCTCACCGATTCCATCCCTGATTGTTAATACCTGTCCCCGTCCCCTGCTCTGTTCCCCTCACCAGTTGTTTTGATCGACCCTCGCAGAGCGCCATCGAGGAGCAGCGCTACCAGGACGCCTCCAGGCTGACCAAGCTCGCCTGAACCAGCCTGGTGAGCCAAAATTAGCATCTGCAGTATATGTGAAATTGGCTAGTGATGATTCCTCTGTTGTTGGATCTAAATCTGCAGTATATGTGAAATTGGCTAGTGATGATAATTTGACAATACTTTCTATGCCATAAAAAGGGCATCAATGGTTCTCTACCATAACAGAACAGTTCTAGCATGATTCACCATTCAAAGTTGGAGAATGAATAAAAACACTGATTTTATTACAAAGCAACCAAATGAGGACCAAGCACTAGCTTCACATAACAAGCAAGGCAGCATAGTTTCCTCCAGGCCCCAACATCAGCTCTATTGTTCAGTTGATCCTTTTTCTTTGACAACACAGCATAGATGGACTAAGCGGCTGATACGAGCTTGGATTCGATCAACATGTCTTGTCAGATTACACAGTACATGTACTGCAGAATACAAAATTCAGAATTAAGATCTAGAATACAAACAGACAAATTATTAGAAAGGAATGGACAAAATGGTATCTAGACAAGCACTAAACAGATTGGATTTTTAAGAAGAAAGAAATTCAGGAACATTGCTAAAAGATATTGGATCAAACCATCTAAAAGGATATTTTTCAGCATGTGTTCTCCACCAAATCAAAATATCAAAACTTTCCTCAGTGCTTTCGAAATTTTCCTCCAAATATCTGACTTTGGTAGCGTGTAGGACCTCCTTCTTGACTTGTATTGAGCAAACTATTCTTCTTTCCTTCCTTCTGTCCAAAATCACAGCACCTTCACAGCACCGATCCAGCATGTCTTATCTATTCAATGCTACTTTGTATGTGCCTTATGATATGTCCTCGTATATGTTTGGACTGAAATATGAGTGTCTTGGTCCTTCTTATATTATTTTTTTATGATCTTAGTCATCCTCTTTCGCACCCATTGTGTCGAGGACCAATGCCAGTATGTTGATTTTGATGTCATTTGATTTGTGAGTAAATAGAAGTTAACCTGATTATGTGGTTGCATGATTTGCCTGATTCTGTGTTTCTTTTGGGCTATATGTTTTTCTATGCACTTGTCAAATCTATATGCATTCTTATATAACTATTCTCTGCACTTTTCACTACTAGGAAATAGCTTATAGCTTCAATTGTGCATTACAGCTTAAATAAGAATCTCTGGAAAAAAAATGTTGCACATTGGTATCTACATGTACCGCATTGTTTTTTCATGCCATTCTTCTGAAGAATCTGAAGTTTCTGAACCTTTGTTTGTAATGCTGCAGGGTTCTAGTAGCGACGATGACGGTCGTCAAGAGGTTCGTGGACTGGACGGTGTCGTGGCTGCCGATGTACAGAGAAGCGAAGCTGCTGCTCGTTCTCTACCTCTGTCACCCCAGCACACGGGTAAGCAGTCGACCAGACACCCCGAGCCCGAGAGATGATCAACATTCAGATATACTTGATTCGATATGTGGCCAATTCTGAATCTGAATCTTAATGATGTTTGGGTTTCAGAGTGCGGGGAGAGGGCACGTGTACGATGGCTTCCTCCATCCGCTGGTGGCGAGGCACAAGGACGACATCGACCGGTCCAGTTGGAGCTGAGGGCCAGAGCGAGGGACGTGACTGCGTCGCAACTCAAGGCGGTGGTTGCCGTCAGTCAGATGTGGCTCTTCGAAGCTATCCAATGTGTTTCGTCGCAGCTGCAGGCCGCGAGATCAGGCCGGGCAGGCGCCGCACATTGACGAGTGATCCAATTTTCGGATCGGGCCATAACAACTTACGTAGGTAGTTGCTTATGCAACTGTGCGATAAAATGGAATTATACATGAGTTGCTGCTACAAGAAGGAACGTAGTTGCTTATGTAACTGTGCGATAGAATGAAATTATACATGAGTTGCTGCTACAATGAGGAACTGGAGAAGATACGACAACTGTGTGATAGAATGAATTTGGTTTATTTTATTTTATTTTAATTCCTAATAAGTTAGTAGTGGCGTGGGGATAAAATGGCGCGCTACTAGTATTTAGGATACTAGTAGCGTTGGGACTATAGGCATGCTATTACTATTTTATTAGTAGTAGCGCGGTTCATAATAGCAGTAACGCGGATTGAACCCTCGCTGCTACTAACAAAGTTAGTAGTAGCGCATATTCAACCCACGCTACTACTAACTTTTAGCTGTAGCATGATACTAGTAGCGTGAGTACCCGCGCTACTAATAGCCATTTTACCCGCGCTGCTAGTAGCCTTTTCCCTAGTAGTGCATGTGTTTCCAAGTCAGCCAACTAAAATAGCACCATGGATCGAATGCCATTCGAAGTTCTTACTTACCAGTGGTAAACGAGGACGGCAGCTGAAGATTTCACCAACTGCTGTTTTACAGGTTCAACAGATACCTCACAACAACACTCTGGTGGTTCAGTGGACAAATTTGTCGCTGGAAGAGTCAACCTAGGAGGATTCGACTATATCGGGTATACTTTCCCACAGTTTTTCCAGCAGTGAGTAATGGAGTACCCAAGCTTCATTGCCATGAGGAGATGTCACAATTTACGGCAGAACAATGGCAGGCATGCATCACCTGTCATAAGCATGTACCATTTCATTCGGTATACAACGACCCACAGTCCAGGCGGGATCGCCATCCAATAGCTCACATGGCTCGCCTGATGGATAGAGTGCACTTACTCTACTGTTTTTACTTCTTAACATGTCAAGGATATATAAAGAGTCATCCTAGAGGACTGTAGCGTATCCTATCTCCCAGCTAATTAATGACTCAACTATTATACATCTTGAGTTCGTCCCCAATTCCCTCAAATTAATCACTAGATCTTCCCAGATCTGAGAGCATGGATAGTCCAGATCTCCTAAGCAAAGCTCCGAGAGCCATTAAACGGAATCCACAAAATAATTGTGCTCCTCCGCGGCAGCTCTACATGGTGACCACGGCCGGATACATCCTCGGGTTAGACTTGGCCGCGGCGAGCTTCTTCGTGGTCCAGCTCCCGGACGGCGTCACGTACCAGTACTTCGGCAGCCTGGTCCTGTCCCGAGGATACGACGACCACCACCACGACGGTGATCACCTCTACCTTTTCCATGTGGTGGATAGGTTTCAGCTGCAGGTCTGGCGCCGCTAGCCCTAGAATGGGACAACGTCGGCCGAGGTGAGACGTGTGGCTATCTTGAGCAGCAAACAGTCGTGGGTTTATCGGTGGTCGGGGTCGGGGACAGTGCAGAGTTCTTCTTTTTGGCGGTGGAAAGTGGCATCTCCGTCTTGATTTGGTTAGGGAGCAGGACAGTGGAGAAGGTGTACCAGAGGGACCCGGACAACGATGAACTCATCATCGTGTATCCAGTTACCATGGTCTGGCCGCCTGTCTTTTCTCCACATCAACCAAGCACAATAAAATTCAGGAACCTAGGACTAGGAGAAGCAGAGCAAAGTTTCACGATGGTTCATAGGGACTAGGCTTATTAGTACATGGGCCTTTTTTTTTTTGCAGTTTGCTAGATGTAAAATAAAACTAGAACTCAGACCTTATTTGTGCATTTTATTTCCTTCTGCATTTTCATTGAAGGTTCGCTGTTTGTCTACTTCATGTCATGGAACTCTATCTTCATTGAAGAGTTGTTGAATTTAGGGCCAATTTCAGTGACCGTAGATTCTGTTGTTATACTACTACTACATTCACATGTTACTGTTAATGGTTGGATATAATCTACAACTCTGGCATCCATTGTACGTATTTGGAAAGGAAAAGAAAAAGTATTTCAAATACATAAAGGGTATAATTGACATTTAACACTCATTCTTGTTGTAAAAATTGTAAGATCCCTGATATTCGTAGTAGGGTCTTGAACTCAAGACCTCCTGGCTCGGATACCATATTGAATTCATGAACTAATTCAAAAGTTCGAACTGATGGGAGAGGCGGGCATTTCAACACTTGTGCCCAAGTACCATTTTACACTGGAAAAGGTCTTGTAAGGTTGAGCAACAATGATGATAATTATTATTAAAAATCCAAAAAAAATTGTTAACCAACTACAGTATGTATGATAAGTATTGCACCAAACTTTTATTCTCTTGTTGGATTATGAGTGTGCGATGCATTTTTGACACACGAAGCACTGCATGACGCTAGCTAATCTTCCTACACGGCGGCAGCGGCTTGCCGCACAGGCACAGGTTGTGCGCGTACGCCGCCGCGGGGAACCGGTTGAACGGCGCCGCCTGCGGGATCTGCCCGCACAGCTTGTTCCCTCTGAAGCTCGCGTGCCGGACGCCCGCCATCCTCGTGAAGCTATCCGGTATCCTCCCGACGATGGCGTTGCTGGAGAGGTCCAGCCACTCCAAGCTCACCATGGCCGCCATGGTTGCCGGGATGACGCCCCCGACTCTGTTCCGGGAGATGTCCAGCCTCTCCAGGCCATGCAGCTTCGAGATCGAGCTCGGTATCTGGCCGCCGATGGCGTTCCTCGACACGTCGAGCCACTTGAGGCTCCCGCCGCCGGCGAAGTCAGGCAGCGCGCCGGTGAACTTGTTCTTGGACAGGTCGAGGCGCCACAGCTTCTGCAGGCCGAACAGTGACTTCGGAATGGGGCCTACGAGCATGTTGTCGTTAAGGGAGAGAGAACTCAGAGACCGGAGGCTGCCGATCTGCGGTGGAATCCTGCCGGTGATCTTGTTGTGGCTCAGCGACAAGTCGGCAAGGTGCCGCAGGTCGCCGAGCGACGCCGGCATCTCGCCGGAGAAGCTGTTGTTGCTCAAGTCCAGCAGCGCCAGGCTCTTGAACCGCTGCCCTACAAATTCCGGGACGAGGCCTGACAAAAGGTTGCTGCTCATGTCGAGGTACGCCAGGCCGGACAGGTTCCCGTAGCTCGACGGGATCGCACCGGTGAGGCGGTTCCCGGCGAGGTTGATCTGCTCGAGGCCGCGAACGCCCCCGAGCTCCGGCGGCAGCGGGCCCTCCAGCCGGTTGCCGGCGAGCGACAGGTAGCGGAGGGAGCTCATCCTGGACAGCGCCTCCCCGGGGACCCCGCCGGCGAGCGCGTTGCCCTCGAGGTAGAGCTGCTGGAGGCGCGTGAGCCGCGAGAGGGCGTCCGGGACGGCGCCCCGGAGCCGCCCCATGTCGCGGATCACCAGGGACTCCAGGAACTCGAGGCCGCCGAGGGAAGGGGAGATGGTGCCGTTCATGTGCCGCCCCGGCTGCGACTCCAGGCGCAGCGACACGACCCTCCCCATGCCGGCGGCGCAGGCCACGCCCTCCCACCCGCCGCCGCAGCAGTCGTCGCCGGCCCACGTGGCCAGGATGCCCGTGGTGTCGGCGGTGATGCCGGCCTTGAAGCCCAGCAGCGCGGCACGGTCGGCGGGCCAGCACGGCGGGGTTTGCTTGTCGCTGCTGCCCGTGCCGGCGGCCCCATGGCCGGGCAGCATGGCGGCGGTGGCGAGCAGGAGAAGCAGAGCACGAAGCATTGTCCTTTGGTTGAGTACAAGTTGTACCGGTGATCGATGTGATGCGTGCACAATGTAGCATTTGTAGCTGGAGCTGGTGGTGCAATGCATGGGAGCCTCCTATGCATTTACTTTGTTCATGCGATTGGGGCTCTGCATGGAGCCTGGGGACATGAATGGAACGTTTGAATTGGCGCCTTTGGGAGCGCAACGGCTCACATGCGCAACTGTGAAAAACCCTCGGCCGTTTCAAAATGTTTGAAGCTCTCTGTTTGTTATGAGTGAAATATCTAAGTTTGACCAAATCTATTGAAGAATATACCAAACATCCACAACTCCAAATTTGTTTCATCAGATTCATTGTACTCCCTCCGTTCCAAATTACTCGTCACTGAAATGTATGTATCTAGAACTAAAATACATCTAGATACATCCATACGTGCGACAAGTAATTCGGAACCGAGGGAGTACTATATTTTGCATGGTATACATTTCATGGTGCAAATCTTAAATATTTTTTATGTACATGGTCAGACTTAAGAATTTTGACCTAGGGACTTGAAAAATATTTGGAACAAAGGTAATATATCTCAGAAGAATACATTACAGCCACCCGACCTAGGTACTGCTAATGAAAAACATTTCTGCAAACTGAAGCAATGAAATTGCTCTGTTGTTCCGCAATAGCAAGATAATCCACCACTTAAATCCAGATTGCAAGATTCAAGCAACAGACAATCCCATGGCTGAACATCACAGAATGGCCTCGAAATAGTTTTCAACTGTGAAGCTCAGGCCACCGACACGATACGTTGCCTCGTTAGCATTAACAAGGCGTAACCGTACTGGAGCCAGCAGGTGATACAAAACACTGTCATCAACAAATAAAGAACAGGTGATACAACACGACCAGCTAAACATACTAGACAACAAAAATTCATCCAGGTGTGCTTCTTAGGTGCGTAACTCGGGGACAAAAACTCGGCAAGGCATCCCTTGGCCCGTCGCAGCAAGTTATCGAGCCCCCCTAAACATTACCACTATTGCCAAAAGCAAACCTTCAAGACAATAATTAACGCAGGCCATAAGGATCAGTCCAGTGGTGCGTTCTCTTTGATCACCGCTGACAAGTTTGTAGCCGCCTCTTCATTTTTCAGTCGGAGCAAGTATGTTCGAGCTACAACATTGCCACCATCTGATTCAGACTGCGCATCCTGTGAAAATACAGCACGGATCAGAGTCGTCATACTGGGTGACATATGCGGTGCACACATCGGAGGGGGCGATAAACGGTGGTACTTACTGAAGTGTGAAATATTGAGGCAACTGTGTTCTTTTGAACACTCATCTTTATCCCCTTGTAGATCATAGCATTCAGAAGAATCTTGCCGACCTGCTACCAGAAATCAGTCATTAATATTTTGTTCGCAACCAGAAATAATCTGACAGCAGTATAACAGATAGTAAAGGGAAAGGGCGATTTCAGACAAACTGCCAGCCAAGATGATAGAAATATTCAAGAACAAAAAATTCTACAGCACTAAATACTGTATGAAACCCAGGACAAATGAATCTGTTCTACATTTTAGAAACAGAGAAGTTCAGCAAACACAGCAATGGTAAAACAATTACTGGAATGGAATACTTCGCAAAACTATATGAGATGCAGGCATTTCACGTTTGAGATGCAGCTGAAGACAAATGAACTTGGATTAGTATATGTCAGCAGAAAAGGAAGAGCACATACATCATTCCTGATAACAACTGTTGGGGTGGACTCTTTCGAAGCTTTCTCTGCACCCTCTTTACATCTGATAGAGAGCTGACCAACACCAATGTCTTTCCAACCCTTGGTAGCATCATCATGCTACATGAATGGAAAAAGAAGTTGTGAAATCACATGCTAAGCATATTTTGCAGAACACTTGGATAGTAGCACTGAGGAACATAAGTTATAAATCTATGAACAAAAGTATAATGCTAAACAGGGAAGAGTGGGAATGATACCTTCACATACACCTTGCATTTGGCTTCATGAACAACAACTATTCCTTTCTCTTCTGCTTTCTTTACAGAAGGGCTGCTTGGTTGCTCGGCTTCAGCATCTGATCATTCAAACAAGAGTAGAATTAAGTATTGAGAGTGAGTCCAGTGATAGGGGTTGGCAATGAAAGAACCTAGGTTAACTAAAACAACAAAGCATTCCTAGTATCAAAGAGACAAGAAAAATCACCCACACACCCCTGTCCGCGCGTGCGCTCAAGTCAATTATTACTAAAGTTTATGGTACACCATCATCTATTAAAAAACAGTATTAGGTACCCCCTCAGTATAAACCACCATTGTTTTTTTGCTAGCATGGAATCCTACCAGGGAATAAACGTCAATATGGCATCTAAATTAGCCATAAATGGTCAGGTTAGCATCTTGAGTGGCTGGGCCTGGAACTCACAGGCTGGTGGACACTTAGCTGCTCAAACAACCCAGGCGGAAAAAAAACGACGAGCAGCTGCAATGTCGAACATTTCGGTCTCAACACCTCACAAGTCAACCTTGTAAGAGGATCAATGCAGTAGGAATATTAAACGGCTCACTGGCAGCGTTAGACATATGAAGTAGACTATAATTAATTTTGGGATGGACTCAATTTTTGCTTTAAGTCATGATCTCGTCGAATGTGACAATGGGGCAAGATAACCAAGCCATTAGGTCAATCAAGACAAAAAAAATCACATTCTTGCACGATAAACTGCATCTCGTACTGAAATCTTGAGCATTTCTTGAAAGACAGTGGGTGGGGGAGATTGGGGATGATCCAGTGATGTCATACAATTAGCTGATGCGGGAGATGCTTTTTGCCACTGTGGAAATGTTAGATGATGCCTGCGACCAGCAGGCAAAAACCACCTACAAGACGTCATTGAGGGTTGACTTTTACAGCAAATTTAAGAGAAAACTAAATGAGGGTGTTCCTTCGACGGTTGTATAGCTGAGGGTGTACACTGAATTGTCATAACACGGGTGGAGCGGCAAATTGGAATTTCCCCATAACTTAACAAATTGGTAGATACACACCTTCATCCGCATCAGCTGAAGCTTCAGCAGCTTTCATGTTTCCTGATCCTGAAAAACAACAATAAGAACATTTGATTATTCCATCGACCTAGAGGGCTCGTAATACAAAATCAATTCAGTTCCTACAGCACCGTCAATAGAATGATCAAATTGCCTTTTCATCATCAGAGTTTCACGTGTCTGTGTGTTAGGCAAAACCAAGGAACCCATCAAGCCAATTACATGTTTTTCTTTTCTGAACTGCATGGGAAATGGTAATTTGATATTTGGGTCAAATGTAAACAGAAATATGGTTAACTTTGGGGCACTTGATAAATAATATTACTTAATATTAGCTCTGATATGCATTGTCAATTGCCATTACACAAAATAGGATATAATGTTTCCTTGGGGCAGAACATACATGTTTGGCAAGGACAGAACTGGTCGACTAGAAAATAAATAGGGAAACACAAACAAACATGGCCCAGTAGGATTTGGCTGGGTTGACGATATATCAATCATACTCCCTCTGTTCCTTTATATAATGTGTATTTGTTTTTTCATAAAATTCCAGAATGTAAGGTGCATTTCTTCTAACTCCTCATAATTTCCTTGTTAGCCCTCCAGAAAAAGGGAAAGTATCTTTCTCCTGATTGTCTGTATCTTTCCTTGTAGCAAAAGAAGAAAAGTATCTCTGTGTTGATTGCATGTATCTCATACTTTCCTCGACTAACTTATTTACTTGCCACTAACAAATAAATTTGCTAAGGGTAATTTCGTCCTAACATGTCTATAATTCCATGCCTTTGTCACCGTGCCGAAAATAATACACCTTACATAAAGGAACGGAGGGAGTACAACCTTAGTGCTAAAACAATAATAAGCTGTTCCAATTAAAAGTTTTATCATTCCCTTTCAAATATACGTGTGAACCAACCAATCATAAAGGATGCACTAATGCCAAGCAAAAGAGAAGTAAAATACCAGTGAAAATTGGTTGCTGGTTCATTGAAAACAGTGTTGGGGCTGGCATGTTAAAACTGGAACCAGGGGTAGAAAAAATGGACGGGGTAGTTGGTGTTGAAAAGCCGTTGTTTCCACCAAACTGGAAAGTCGATTTGCTGCTATCTCCAGGCGTGTTAGTTGGTGTTGAAAAGCCGTTATTTCCACCAAACTGGAAAGTCGATTTGCTGCTGTCGCCAGGTGTGTCCTTGTTATCAAATATGCCTGCACATCATTATGACACAATCAACATAATAAATATATAACTATCAAGTCTGCAAAAAAATACAACAAGCGAAATACAATTTGGTATATAAAGGTATAAACTGGTGAATAGTTATACTGCCAAAAGGTGCCGTTTTCTTCTGAGAAGGGAGTGAGAACATATTCGGTGAGCTTGAGTTCTGAAAAGCCAGGGAGCTGGCTCCTGTAGTTGGACTCTTCTGTCCATTATCTGATCCTGGCTGTACCATAAACTTGCTATTGACAGTTGCCGGCGCAGTAGTCTTCTCCTCATTGGCTGGACTTGGGGATGAAACAGCTGTCGTAGCTGCTTTATTCTGCCTAAGCCAATTGACAACATCCTTGAAATTTTCCTAAGGGGAGAGGATAACATGAGATCAGGACATTATGACTGTATATGAGAAATCTGACTGACTGCTGACATAACATCTTTAAGTGCCAGAATACCATCTAAGCAGTACCCAATAGGTGAAAAGTTCAAAAGTAGTATGTGCTGGCAAAACAATCCATCCAGTTCACGAAAAAGTGACATTTAGATATTGGCAGTTCTTCAAATCTAGCTTATCAATAGTTCAAATTCTGAAAATAGCTCTTTACACAAATCCGTGCATATGATTTTCAAGTTTCCAGTCTAAATATTAAAAACAATATAGAAGGTCAAAGTTTTTAGAGTTTTAATTCAAGACATGTCCAAAACGTCACCTTTTTGTGAACAGGAGGGGGTAATCAATTACAATTTACAAATAGTTTTTTATTGCATGGAAGGTTGCATAGGATAGCATTGGATGGTCTGCTAATCATATTTATCAGTAACACACTTGAAGAGATGACAACTGACTTATTAGTTACACACTCGACAAGCTGTAACCTGGTTCTGATACCAGATCGTTAGAGCCTTTAGATCAGAGGGTGTAGCCGTGAGAGGCAGGAGCTTGATGGCCGACGAGCACTTGAAGGGTAGGCACCGTTGAGGGCACAATAGGCAGCAAGGAAAGAGAAAGGTTTAGGGACGAGACTAACTTTACTGATAACTTGAGATTCACATACAGCCTATAGCTCCTTATACATTGGAGTTGGAGAGTCCAACTCAAAGCAACGGAACGGAATCCTACAGAACTCTAAATGAAAACAAGGGCATGTGGTAGTTTGATATTCATACTCATAACATGGTTCATCTTCACATTGTTGTCTGTTTGTGAACACTGTTGATATCTATTTGTTCGAAAATTCCTAGTTATTTTAAACTAATCCTAGCAACTCAGGAAGTAAATTATACTCTGTATCATCCACAAATCCACTACACATGCACGCCACGCACAAAACAAATCAAATTTTGATAGCGATACATTTTATCAATGGCCACAGTAAAATAGTAAATCTCTAGTTAGGACTCTTGAATAAAGAGAACACCTTACAAGCTTGTGAAGCTTACCATTATTTCAGAAGCATGGGATAAGTAATCTTTCACGCCATCCTCCCACAGTTCGGCTGGATGGTTTTGCAACTGCGATTGCACCCAGCTGCTCAAAATAAACAGGTAGATGAGTGTTTTCTCACTCCGCACCAGAGGGAATACGCAGCATGAATGCTGAAAATGCACTTTAAAAATTTGTATTCAGGGATCTCTAGAAATACAGTAGTAACTAAATATTCTTTATGGGATGACTATGGACCAGATATTCAGAAAGGACTTTAACTAGAGCTGAAACAACAAACATGATAGGACAATGTACGCCACAAAATTTCAGATCAAGTGACTGAGATGACGCGAGGCGAGCTATAGCAGATGAAGAAGTGTCCAACCTTGCAAACTGGGTATTCAGCGCCCTCACGTGCCTGTTGGCGGCCTCGGCACGTCCGGGGACTAGAACAGCAGGTCCTGTATGGGGAGCCTCTGCCCTGTGGACGTCCATTGCTCTCTTCCTTGACAGCTGCAAAAAATGTGCAACGAATTAATAGAGGCGGATTTTACAGCAAGAAAAATCAACAGAACTATCTAAGATGATCATGTTAGAGACCGCAGAAGTAGAGCTACATGGCTCGCACGGAAACAATCATAAAGGGGAAATTTTTACTGTGCAGCAACTGCACTGGGTGTGGGCTTGGCAATAAACAGTAGATCGTCTGCGGTACCACGATGCGTAGATGATGCGCGTTGAGGTACCAACGTTTGAGGCCGGTAGCCGGGATGCCAGGGGCGGATCTAGACGGCGTTCCGGACCGGGCGTGCGGCGGCGCGCCCGCCCAGGCCAGAAGTTGTGAAGGTACGGTTGGGATTTAACCAATCGCTGGAGGAGAGAAACGGCGTACCTCGGAAGTGGGCGAAGGCTGCGGGCAGGAGCGCGGGGCGTCCCGACGAGGACGGACGGGGACGGCGGCGGCGGCGGCGGGCGAGGGACGGGGTGCTGGGAGCCGGAGGGGGGAAGGGGGTGGCGGCGGAGAGGGCGAGAGAGCGGTGCGGGGAAGAGCGGGGACGGTGGTGGCGGCAGCGCGCGAGAGGCGGGCGGGGGTGGGAGCCGGCGGGGGGGAGGAGGCGTCGGCGGCGAGGCAAGTAGGGTCTGGGATGAGAAGAAGAGACGAGAAAGGTGTGGAAGGGAGGCAGGCCCGCTCTCTCAGCGCTGCCGATAATGGGCCCGTCGCAGGCCGGTCCGTTTAGCGCACGTGATTCGTTTTATTTCTGAAAGCAAATACTAATAGAATATATACATGTAAAAAGATCGACTTAATGGCACAAAATATATGTGAAAATTCAGTTATATTGTCATTATCTGTTTTTTTTAGGCCGTACTCACTGAAAATTCAGTTATATTGGACTTTCAACCCTATTGTATTATGCATATAATGGTGTACGTCTTTCTCCATTATACTACTCTGTAAACATGAAATAAAAACAATCATACTATGAACCAGAACTATTTTTATTTTTATTGTAAGCATCACTTCTCATCCAGTATCAAGGATCGCGTCATAGTTGTGCGTGCCGTTTTTAACAAAGTGGCAGAGATTGCAAAATAAGTTTTGAACGCATTGCATTTTGCTTATAATAATAACTAGTGGAGTATCCTCAAAAAAAAAAAAACTACTGTAGTGGAGTAAAGGTAACCGGTGTGTTGTTTCGAGTTCAGACTTGTGGTTCCTACGTCTTTTTATCTCTCACCGTTTTGCTCCCATGTGTGGAACCTAAATAGGAGGAATTCTTTTTCTAATGACGAGGATTTATTCTGTTTTGTATATGTTTGTACGTAGTTTGTCTCTGTGGCTGTGAGTGACAGAAATTTTTGTCTGCGAAATAAAAGGGAAAGCAATCTTACTATATCAATCTTTCATTTTTGTGGAAAAAATTTCTGGAGTACGCTACATGAGTTTCAAAGTGTAATTACATGATATGATTGCGGGCATTCAAGATGAGGCGATTGTGGACATAACTCGGAGTATGCCACATGTGGCCCATGTTAGAATTATTGTATAGGGATAGAAGAGGTGTTTAACTTGTATTAGATTCTATCTCTTCTTCTCTTTATCTTCTGTAACGACCTTCTTCCGGTCGATCTCTCCCTCTAACCAATCCCCCTCTCTCATGATCGGTTCTCTCTGTAAACTTGTGTGCCAAGGCATTGCCTCAATATATACACGCCCGAGACAAAGGGTTCTACGCTTCCCAAATCATCTTACATGGTATGAGCCTCTTCCTCATCGATCAAGTGAGATCGCATCTAGCTACCGTTCGCGATCGAGCCATGTCCACCACCGCTGCCTC
>JAHHZJ010000826.1:0-40425 GCA_021437245.1 Aegilops speltoides
TGCTATGTGGATCACTAATGAGGTGATTATTCGCGGGCCCGAGCATTTTGAGCTTCATGTACCGTAATAAAGTGCTGCTTGAAAAATTGTGAATGCCTCTCGTCCTAATATAGCGTGATATCCGCTTGTTGAGCGGTGCCACTTGGAGCGTGACTTCTTCGGATCTGTAATTGTCGGCGATCGAACACCACATCGAGTGTGATTTTTTCGGTGCGGCCGCGCTTCAGCTGAGGATTATTCCTTTGAAGGTTGTCTTCGCTTCATCAATGCGGCTCGAGTCTATTTCCATTTTTGAAGAGTTTCCTCGTAGATGAGGTTTAGTCCTTTGCCGCCATCCATGAGGACCTTTGTAAGTCGAAAAGTCGTCCACTATTGGACTAAGTACCAGTCTTGGCTGGTGCTCGGGCTGTTCGAATTTGGGTTAAATCGCTGGCGTTGAAGGTGATGGCTACTGTAAGCTCCATGGATTTGTTGTTGCTACTTGGTAGACTTTGGCGAGGGCTGCGGATTATTCGTTTTGCATATTATTTGATCTGAAAGTCACCGAAAGACTGTTGATCTTTGTACCGTATTGTTGGAGTGGTTTTAGGGGCTAGAAGCTCCTCGCCACTTTTAGCCACTGTAGTAATATCAACATGCTCGAAGGCTATGTGTTGGGACAGCATATACGTATTGTGAATTTTACGAGGTCCGCTAAGCCATCCCTCCAGTACGGTTCCGTGCCCTCTATGGGGTTTTTGCTTTTTGGTTTTTGTGTCAGGTGTCTGAGTGTAATGCACCCTTTTGCTGCGGACTAGGGTTGTATTCGGGGCCAGATTGTCCCAAAACTTATTTTCGGTTTTAGAAACTCTCCATCGCATAGTACTTCCGTACTATGGGTAGCGAATCGACAAAGCGTGTAATTTCCACGGCCAGTGGCGGCGTTCAAAATCCTAATCCATGCAATTATTGCAAAAATTGAGATTGCCTTTCCTCTCGGCAGTCCTTTATCCTATCCATAACCGGGAGGAATCTGGCCCGATGGTGATGTCTTGTTTGGCGGGCTCTTGCGGATTAGAATAGATCGCATATATACGCGGGTGGGTGGAATTAAGTCGGAACCCTACCCATCTCAAGGCTCGAAGGCGGAAGTTTCCAAATTTGGAAGCTTGGATTGCTGGATGTTCTTCAGCGAGTGCAGAACAATGCGGCTTTAAGTTCGATTCTTTCGTCGAAGTCCGTCCTCCACGGGAATCCGGCATGGAGGTTAGGAAGCCGAACATGACTAGATTTTCAATCTGGGAGAAGAGTCGCGCATTGTTCCTCTACCAGCTGTGACGTGGTGGGTGACTGAGGAGAGTTAATTTCTCTCGGATCAGTTTAAGCCCAATCTGGTTGTGATACTGTGGCGACTCGAGGCGGCGATGCGATCAAGAGCTCGTTGATGGGCGAGAGCTCTATTGGATCAACCGCTCGGCAATTCCAGAGGCGGCGTGAAGATTGCTTTTGACGACTTGTCGAAGCGGTGGCGGACGGTCATAAGAAAACCACCTAGCGGATAGTTTGGCGGCCAAGGCCCCAAGCGAAAATACCGTCCTTGAAGGCGGGTGGAGCATCCTTCCTATCGGCGGCGGCGCGGAGGAACTCTCAATGAAAGCACCAATGTCGATTGTCAAAACCGGCGGATCTCGGGTGGGGGTCCCGAACTGTCGTCTAAGCGGATGGTAACGAGGAGACAAGGGACACGATGTTTTACCGAGTTGGGGCCCTCGATGGAGGTAAACCCTAAATCTGCTTGATTAATATTGATGATGAGTATTACAAGAGTGGATCAGACGCGAGATCAAGGAGGCTAAACCCTAGAAGCTAGTCTATGGTATGATTGTTGTAATGGATGTTGTGTCCCTACGGACTAAAGCCCTCCGGTTTATATAGACACGGAGAGGGCTAGGGTTACAGAGTTGGTTACAATGGTAGGAGATCTACATATCCGTGTTGCCAAGCTTGCCTTCCACGCCAAGGAAAGTCCCATCGGGACACGGGGCGAATTCTTCAATCTTGTATCTTCATAGTCTTGGAGTCCGGTGAGGCGATGATAGTCACAGCTATCCGGACACCCCTAGTCAGGACTCCCTCACCTATAGACTCAATGTGATCTTGGATCTCTAAAACATAAAATGAAGAGTCTTGAGCTTTTGAGCTTGAGCCAATCCTTTGTCCTTAGTATTTTTGAGGATCACTTTCATCATCCATGCCATGCCATTCATTGAGCTTTCTGAAATAATAGTGCAGGAATAGCATTAGCTCAATGAGCTATATGTTGTATGAATTACCAAAACCACCTAGGGATAGTTGCACTTTCAAAATCCTAATCTCGAAATCGCCAACTCAACATGTACCTTTGGAGGCACCTATAGAGCTCCTTTATAATCACCCGATTCTGTTGTGGCGTTTGGTAGCACACAAATGTTCCTCCGGTAAATGGGAGTTGCATAATCTCATAGTTATAGGAACATGTATTGAAGAAAATATGCCCTAGAGGAAATAATAAAGTTATTATTTATTTCCTCATATCATGATAAATGTTTATTATTCATGCTAGAATTGTATTAAACGGAAACATAATACATGTGTGAATACATAGACAAACATATAGTCACTAGTATGCCTCTACTTGACTAGCTCATTAATCAAAGATGGTTATGTTTTCTAACCATAGACATGTGGTGTCATTTGATTAATGGGATCACATCATTAGGAGAATGATGTGATTGACATGACCCATTCCGTTAGCCTAGCACTTGATCGTTTAGTATATTGCTATTGCTTTCTTCATGACTTATACATGTTCCTGTAACTATGAGATTATGCAACTCCCGTTTACCGGAGGAACACTTCGGGTGCTACCAAACGTACAACGTAACTGGGTGATTATAAAGGAGTATTACAGGTGTCTCCAAAGGTACATGTTGAGTTGGCGTATTTCGAGATTAGGTTTTGTCACTCCGATTGTCGGAGAGGTATCTCTAGGCCCTCTCGCTAATGCACATCACTATAAGCCTTGCAAGCAATGTAACTAATGAGTTAGTTATGGAATGATGCATTACGTAACGAGTAAAGAGACTTGCCGCTAACGAGATTGAACTAGGTATTGGATACCGACGATCGAATCTCGGGCAAGTAACATACCGATGACAAAAGGAACAACGTATGTTGTTATGCGGTTTGACCGATAAAGATCTTCGTAGAATATGTAGGAACCAATATGGGCATCCAGGTTCCGCTATTGGTTATTGACCGAGAATAGTTCTAGGTCATGTCTACATAGTTCTCGAACCCGTAGGGTCCTTGCAACAACGTTACGATGTCGGTTTTGTTATGAGTTTGTAAGTTTTGATGTACGAAGTTTGTTGAGTCCGGATGTCATCACGGACATGACGAGGAGTCTCGAAATGGTCGAGACATAAAGATTGATATATTGGGCGACTATATTCGGACACGAGAGGTGTTCGGACGTTTCGGAGAAAACCGGAGTCTTGGGAGGTTCTGGAACCCCGGAGAAGTAATGCACCCTATGGGCCTTAGTGGAGAGAGAGGGCAGCCAACATGGGCGCGCCCCTCCCCTCTGGTCGGGTGGATTAGGAGGCGGTGCCCCCTCTTTCCTTCTCCTCTCCCCTTCCTTTCCCCCTCCTAGTAGGAGTAGGAAGGGAGTCCTCTCCTACTAGGAGGAGGACTCCTCCTCTGGCAGCGCCCTCTAGGGCGGCCGGCCTGCCTGCTCCTTTATATCACGGGCGGGGGGCACCCTAAGACACACAAGTTGATCTCGGATCGTTCCTTAGCCTTGTGCAGTGCCCCCTCCACCATATTCCACCTCGGTCATATTGTCGCGGAGTTTAGGCGAAGCCTGCGCGATAGAACATCATCATCGTCACTGCGCCATCGTCTTGTGGAACTCATCGAAGCTTTGCTGGATCGGGCCGGGGATCGTCATCGAGCTGAGCGTGTGCTGAACTCGGAGGTGCCGTCGTTCGGTGCTTGGATCGGTCGGATTGTGAAGGCGTCGACTACAACAACAGCGTTGTCATAGCGCTTCCACTTACGGTCTCACGAGTGCGTGGACAATACTCTCCCTCTCGTTGCTATGCCATCACCATGATCTTGCGTGTGCGTAGGAATTTTTGAAATTACTCGTTCCCCATGATGGCATCGAGCCTGGTTTTATGCGTAGATGTCGTATGCGAGTAGAACACAAGTGAGTTGTGGGCGATACAAGTCATCTTGCTTACCGGCATGTCATACTTTGGTTGGCGGTATTGTGAGATGAAGCGGCCGGACCGACATTACGCGTCGCTTATGCGAGACTGGTTTCACCGTTCACGAGCACTTGTGCTTAAAGGTGGCTGGCGGGTGTCATCTCTCTCACTTTAGCTGAATCGAGTGTGGCTCGCCGGTCCTTGCGAAGGTTAAAACAGCACTAACTTGCGAACTATCGTTGTGGTTTTTGATGCGTAGGTAGGAGCGTTTCTTGCTAAGCCGTAGCAGCCACGTAAAATTTGCAACAACAAAGTAGAGGGCGTCTAACTTGTTTTTGCAGGGCATATTGTGATGTGATATGGTCAAGGCGTGATGCTATATTTTATTGTATGAGATGTTCATGTTTTGTAACGAAGTTATCGGCAATGGCGAGAGCCATATGGTTGTCGCTTTATTGTATGAAATGCAAGCATACATAATTGCTTTACTTTATCACTAAGCGGTAGCGATAGTCATAGAAGCAATAGATGGCGTAACGACAATG
Organism: Aegilops speltoides; assembly: GCA_021437245.1. Lineage (NCBI taxonomy): Eukaryota > Viridiplantae > Streptophyta > Magnoliopsida > Poales > Poaceae > Aegilops > Aegilops speltoides. The sequence continues at coordinate 4,778 of JAHHZJ010000826.1, forward strand.
ATGCTACGATGGAGATCAAGGTGTCACGCCGGTGACGATGGTGATCACGATGGTGCTTTGAAGATGGAGATCACAAGCACAAGATGATGATGGCCATATCATATCACTTATATTGATTGCGTGTGATGTTTATCCTTTATGCATCTTAACTTGCTTTGATTGACGGTAGCATTTTAAGATGATCTCTCACTAAATTATCAAGAAGTGTTCTCCCTGAGTATGCACCGTTGCTAAAGTTCTTCATGCTAAGATACCACGTAATGATCGGGTGTGATAGGCTCTACGTTCAAATACAATGGGTGCAAAACAGTTGCACACGCGGAGTACTCAGGTTAAACTTGACGAGCCTAGCATATACAGATATGGCCTCGGAACACGGAGACCGAAAGGTCGAACGTGAATCATATAGTAGATATGATCAACATACTGATGTTCACCATTGAAACTACTCCATCTCACGTGATGATCGGACATGGTTTAGTTGATTTGGATCACGTGATCACTTAGATGACTAGAGAGATGTCTGTCTAAGTGGGAGTTCTTAAGTAATATGATTAATTGAACTTAAATGTTTCATGAACTTAGTACCTGATAGTATTTTGCTTGTCTATGTTTGTTGTAGATAGATGGCTCGTGCTTTTTATCCGTTGAATTTTAATGCGTTCCTTGAGAAAGCAAAGTTGAAATATGATGGTAGCAATTACACGGGCTGGGTCCGTAACCTGAGGATTATCCTCATTCTTTGCCGGAAGAATTACGTCTGGAAGCACCGCTGGGTGCGAACCTGCTTCTTGATCTGGCGGCGGCGTTAAGAGCGTCTGGCGAGCAAAGTGATGACTACTCGATAGTTCGATGTGCCATGCTTCATGGCTTGGAACCGGGTCTTCAACGGCGTTTTGAGCGTCATGGAGCATATGAGATGTTCGAGGAGTTGAAGTTAATATTTCAAGCAAATGCGGATAGAGAGATATGAAGTCTCCAATAAGTTCTATAGCTGCAAGATGGAGGAGAATAGTTACGTCGGTGAACACATACTCAAAATGTGCAGGTATAATAATCACTTGATTCAAGCTGGGAGTTAATCTTCACGATGATAGTGTCATTGATGAAATTCTTCAATCACGCCACCAAGCTACAAGAGCTTCGTGATGAACTATAATATGCAAGGGATGGACAAGACTATTCGAGCTCTTACGCAATGCTAAAAGCAGCGGAGGTAGAAATCAGAAGGAGCATCAAGTGTTGATGGTTAACAAGACCACCAGTTTCAAGAAAAGGGCAAAGGGAAGAAGAAGGGAACTTCAAGAAGAACAACAAACAAGTTGCTGCTCAAGAGAAGAAACCCAAGTCGGACCTAAGCACTGAAACTGAGTGCTTCTATTACAAGCGGTGGACCTTTGGAGCGGAACTACCCCAAGTATTTGGCGGATAAGAAGGATGGCAAAGTGAACAAAGGTATATGTGATATACATGTTATTGATGTGTACCTTACTAATGCTCATGATGCTTTTGGGTATTTGATCTTGGTTACATTGCTAATATTTGCAACTCGAAGCAGGGACTACGGATTAGCGAAGATTGGCTAAGGACAAGGTGACAATGCGGCGTGGGAAATGGTTCCAAAGTCGATGTGATCGCGATCGACACGCTACCTCTACATCTACCATCGGGATTAGTTTTAGACCTAAATAATTGTTATTTGGTGCGGCGTTGAGCATGAACATTATATCTGGATCTTGTTTGATGCGAGGCGGTTATTCATTTAAGTCGAGAGAATAATGGTTGTTCGATTTATATGAGTAATATCTTTTATGGTCATGCACCCTTGAAGAGTGGTCTATTTTATTAAATCTCGATAGTAGTGATACACATATTCATAGTGTTGAAACCAAAAGATGCAGAGTTGATAATGATAGTGCAACTTATTTGTGCACTTGCCGTTTAGGTCATATCGATTGTAAAGCGCATGAAGAAACTCCATCTTGATGGGCTTTTGGAATCACTTGATTATGAATCACTTGGTACTTGCGAACCGTGCCTCATGGGCAAGATGACTAAAACGCCGTTCTCCGGAACTATGGAGCGAGCAACTGATTTGTTGGAAATCATACATACTGATGTTTGTGGTCCAATGAATGTTGAGGCTCGCGGCGGGCATCGTTATTTTCTCACCTTCACAGATGATTTGAGCAGATATGGGTATATCTACTTAATGAAACACAAATCTGAAACATTTGAAAAGTTCAAAGAATTTCAGAGTTTAGTGGAAAATTATCATAACAAGAAAATAAAGTTTCCAAGATCTGATCGTGGAGGAGAATATTTGAGTTACGAGTTTGGTTTACACTTGAAACAATGCAGAATAGTTTCACAACTCACGCCACCCAGAACACCACAATGAAATGGTGTGTCCGAACGTCGTAATCATACTTTACTAGATATGGTGCGATCTATGATGTCTCTTACTGATTTACCACTATCGTTCTGGGGTTATGCTTTAGAGACGGCCGCATTCACGTTAAATAGGGCACCATCAAAATCCGTTGAGACGACGCCTTATGAACTGTGGTTTGGCAAGAAACCAAAGTTGTCGTTTCTTAAAGTTTGGGGCTGCGATGCTTATGTGAAGAAACTTCAACGGATAAGCTCGAACCTAAATCGAATGTGTCTTCATAGGATACCCAAAAGAGACTATTGGGTACACCTTCTATCACAGATCTGAGGGCAAGATTTTCGTTGCTAAAATCGGATCCTTTCTAGAGAAGGAGTTTCTCTCGAAAGAAGTGAGTGGGAGGAAAGTAGAACTTGATGAGGTAACTATAACTGCTCCCTTATTGGAAAGTAGTTCATCACAAGAACCGGTTCCTGTGACAACTACACCAATTAGTGAGGAAGCTAATGATATTGATCATGAAACTTCAGATCAAATTTCTACTAAACCTCATAGGTCTACCAGAGTAAGATCCGCACCAGAATGGTACGGTAATCCGGTTCTGGAAGTCATGTTACTTGACCATGATGAACCTACGAACTATGAGGAAGCGATGATGAGCCCAGATTCATAAAATGGCTAGAAGCCATGAAACACGAGATGGGATCCATGTATGAGAACAAAGTATGGACTTTGGTTGACTTACCCGATGATCGGCAAGCCATTGAGAGTAAATGGATCTTTAAGAAGAAGACTGGCGCTGATGGTAATGTAACTGTCTATAAAGCTCAACTTGTTGCAAAGGGTTTTCAACAAGTTCAAGGGGTTGACTACGATGAGACTTTCTCACCCGTAGCGATGCTTAAGTCTGTCCGAATCATGTTAGCTATTGTTGCATTTCATGATTATGAAATTTGGCAAATGGATGTCAAAACTGCATTCTTGAATGGATTTCTAGAAGAAGAGTTGTATATGATGCAACCAGAAGGTTTTGTTGATCCAAAAGGTTCTAACAAAGTGTGCAAGCTCTAGCGATCCATTTATGGACTGGTGCAAGCATCTCGGAGTTGGAATAAGCGCTTTGATAGTGTGATCAAAGCATATGGTTTTATCTGAGACTTTTGGAGAAGCTTTGTATTTACAAGAAAGTGAGTGGGAGCTCTGTAGCATTTCTGATATTATATGTAGATGACATATTATTAATTAGAAATGATATAGAATTTCTGGATAGCATAAAGGGATACTTGAATAAGAGTTTTTCAATGAAAGACCTCGGTGAAGCTGCTTACATATTGAGCATCAAGATTTATAGAGATAGATCAAGACGCTTGATAGGACTTTCACAAAGCACATACCTTGATAAAATTTTGAAAAAGTTCAAAATGGATTAGGCAAAGAAAGGGTTCTTGCCCGTGCTACAAGGTGTGAAGTTGAGTCAAACTCAATGCCCGACCACAGCACAAGATAGAGAGAAAATGAAAGATGTTCCCTATGCTTCAGCCATAGGCTCTATCATGTATGCAATCTTGTGTACTAGACTGGCGTATGTAGCAATAAGCTTGGCAGGAAGGTACCAAAGTAATCGAGTGGATCCTTTGGACAGCGGTCAAGAACATCCTAAAATACGAAAAGGACTAAGGATATGTTTCTCGTATATGGAGGTGACAAAGAGCTAGTCGTAAATGGTTACGTCGATGCAAGCTTTGACACTTGATCCGGACGATTCTAAATATAAACCGGATACATGTTTTTATTAAGCGGTGGAGCTATAAGTTGGTGCAGTTCTAAACAAAGCGTCGTGGCGGGATCTACATGTGAAGCGGAGTACATAGCTGCTTGGAAGCAGCAAATGAAGGAATGCGGATGAAGGAGTTCATTTCCGATCTAGGTGTCATACCTAGTGCATCAGGACCAATGAAGATCTTCTGTGACAATACTGGTGCAATTGCCTTGGCAAAGGAATCCAGATTTCACAAGAGGACCAAGCACATCAAGAGACGCTTCAATTCCATCTGAGACCAAGTCCAAGTGGGAGACATAGAGATTTGCAAGATACATACGGATCTGAATGTTGCAGACCCGTTGACTAAGCCTCTCTCACGAACAAAACATGATCAGCACCAAGACTCCATGGGTGTTAGAATCATTACTATGTAATCTAGATTATTGACTCTAGTGCAAGTGGGAGACAGAAGAAAATATGCCCTAGAGGAAATAATAAAGTTATTATTTATTTCCTCATATCATGATAAATGTTTATTATTCATGCTAGAATTGTATTAACCGGAAACATAATACATGTGTGAATACATAGACAAACATATAGTCACTAGTATGCCTCTACTTGACTAGCTCATTAATCAAAGATGGTTATGTTTCCTAACCATAGACATGTGTTGTCATTTGATTAATGGGATGACATCATTAGGAGAATGATGTGATTGACATGACCCATTCCGTTAGCCTAGCACTTGATCGTTTAGTATACTGCTATTGCTTTCTTTGTGACTTATACATGTTCCTGTAACTATGAGATTATGCAACTCCCGTTTACCGGAGGAACACTTTGGGTGCTACCAAACGTCACAACGTAACTTGGTGATTATAAAGGAGTACTACAGGTGTCTCCAAAGGTACATGTTGAGTTGGCGTATTTCGAGATTAGGTTTTGTCACTCCAATTGTCGGAGAGGTATCTCTGGGCCCTCTCGGTAATGCACATCACTATAAGCCTTGCAAGCAATGTAACTAATGAGTTAGTTACAGAATGATGCATTACAGAATGAGTAAAGAGACTTACCGGTAACGAGATTGAACTAGGTATTGGATACCGACGATCGAATCTCGGGCAAGTAACATACCGATGACAAAAGGAACAACGTATGTTGTTATGCGGTTTGACCGATAAAGGTCTTCGTAGAATATGTAGGAACCAGTATGGGCATCCAGGTTCCGCTATTGGTTATTGACCGAGAATAGTTCTAGGTCATGTCTACATAGTTCTCGAACCCGTAAGTGCTTGCGCGCAACGTTACGATGACAGTTTTATTATGAGTTTATATGTTTTGATGTACCGAAGTTTGTTTGGAGTCTCGGATGTGATCACGGACATGACGAGGAGTCTCGAAATGGTCGAGACATAAAGATTTATATATTGGACGACTATATTCGGACACCGGAAGTGTTCCGTACATTTTCGGAGAAAACCGGAGTCTTGGGAGGTTACGGAACCCCGGGAGTAATGGGCCCTCTGGGCCTTAGTGGAGAGAGAGAGAGGCAGCCAGCATGGGCGCGCCCCCTCCCCTCTGGTCGGGTGGATTAGGAGGCGCCCCTCTTTCCTTCTCCCTCTCCCCCTTCCTTTCCCCCTCCTAGTAGGAGTAGGAAAGGGAGTCCTCTCCTACTAGGAGGAGGACTCCTCCTCTGGCAGCGCCCTCTAGGGTCGGCCGGCCTCCCCTGCTCCTTTATATCACGAGGCGGGGGCACCCTAAGACACACAAGTTGATCTCGGATCGTTCCTTAGCCGTGTCGGTGCCCCCTCCACCATATTCCACCTCGGTCATATCGTCGCGGAGTTTAGGCGAAGCCTGCTGATAGAACATCATCATCGTCCTGCCTTGCCGTCGTCTTGTGGAACTCATCCCAAGCTTTCTTTGGATCGGGCCGGGGATCGTCATCGAGCTGAATGTGTGCTGAACTCGGAGGTGCCATACTTTCGGTGCTTGGATCGGTCGGATCGTGAAGACATCGACTACATCAACAGCGTTGTCATAGCGCTTCGCTTCTGGTCTCGAGAGGTACATGGACAATACTCTCCCTCTCATTGCTATGCCATCACCTTGATCTTGCATGTGCGTAGGATTTTTTTTTGAAATTACTACGTTCCCCAATACTTCACTAAGGTCTTTCTTTGAAAAACTCTTATTCAAGTATCCTTTGATGCTTTCGGAAAAATTCTACATTATTTCGATCAACAATATGTTATTCACATTTACTAATTAGAAATGTTGTCTGCTCCCACTCACTTTCTTGTAAATCTGAGGCTTCTCAAAAGTGCATATAAAACAATATCTTTGATCAACTCATGAAAGCGTAAATTCCAACTCGAGATGCTTACACTAGTCCATAGATGGATCATTGGAGCTTGCACATTTTGTTAGCACCTTTAGGATTGACAAAACCTTCTGGTTGCATCATATACAACTCTTCTTTAATAAATCCATTAGGAATGTAGTTTTGACATCCATTTGCTAGATTAAATAAAATGTGGCAATTGCTAACATGATTCGGACAGACTTAAGCATCGATCTGAGTGAAAAATCTCATCATATTCAACACCTTGAATCTTGTCAAAAAACCTTTTTCAACAAGTCTAGCTTTGTAGATAGTAACACTACTATCAGCATCCGTCTTCCTCTTGAAGATCCATTTATTCTTAATGACTCACCGATCATCGGGCAAGTCAATCAAAGTCCATACTTTGTTCTCATACATGGATCCCATCTCAGATTTCATGGCTTTAAGCCATTTCGTGGAATCTGGGCTCATCATCGCTTCCTCATAGTTCATAGGTTCATCATGGTCTAGTAACATGACTTCTAGAATAGGGTCACTGTACCACTCTGGTGCGGACCGTACTCTAGAAGACCTACGAGTTTCTGTAATAACTTGATCTGAAGTTTCATGATCATCATCATTAACTTCCTCACTAATTGGTGTAAGAATCACTGGAACTGATTTCTGTGATGAATTATTTTCCAATTTGGGAGAAGGTACAATTACCTTATCAGGTTCTACTTTCCTCCCACTCACTTCTTTCGAGAGAAGCTCCTTCTCTAGAAAGGATCCATTTTTAGCAACGAATATCTTGCCTTCGGATCTGTGATAGAAGGTGTACCCAACAGTTTCCTTTGGGTATTCTATGAAAACGCACTTCTCCGATTTGAGTTTGAGCTTGTCGAGGATGAAACTTTTTCACATAAGCATTGCAACCTCAAATTTTAAGAAATGACAACTTGGGTTTATTGCTAAACCATAGTTCATATGGTGTCGTCTCAACGGTTTTAGATGGTGCCCTATCTAATGTGAATGTAGCCATCTCTAATGCATAACCCCAAAATGATATTGGTAAATCGGTAAGAGACATCATTGATCGCACCATATCAAATAAAGTGCGGTTATGACGTTCGGACACACCGTTACGCTATGGTGTTCCAAGTGGCATGAGTTTGTGAAACTATTCCACATTGTTTTAACTGAAGGCCAAACTCGTAACTCAAATATTCATCTCCACGATCAGATCGCAGAAACTTTATTTTCTTGTTATGATGATTTTACACTTCACTCTGAAATCCTTTCAACTATTTCAGACTTATGTTTCATCAAGTAGATATACCCATATCTGCTCAAATCATCTGTGAAGGTCGGAAAATAATGATACCATACGAGCCTTAATACTTATTGGTGCGCCTACATCGGTATGTATTATTTCCAACAAGTTTGTTGCTTTCGTTCCATTGTTAGAGAAGCGGAGTTTTAGTCATCTTTCCCAAAAGTCACGATTCGCAAGCATCAAATGATTCATAACAAAGTGATTCTAAAAGTCCATCTTTATGGAGTTTCTTCATGCGCTTTACACCGATATGACCCAAATGGCAGTGCCACAAATAAGTTGCACTATCATTATCAACTTTGCATCTTTTGGCATCAATATTATGTATATGTGTATCACTACGATCGAGATCCAACAAACTATTTTCATTGGATGCATGACCATTGAAGGTTTATTCATGTAAACAGAACAACAATTATTCTCTGACTTTAAATGAATAACCGTATTGCAATAAACATGATCAAATCATATTCATGCTCAGCATAAACACCAAATAACAATTATTTTGGTTTAACACTAATCCGAAAGTATAGGGAGTGTGTGATGATGATCATATCAATCTTGGAACTACTTCCAACACTCATTGTCACTTCCCTTTCAACTAGTCTCTTTTATTACGCAACTCTGTTTGAGTTACTAATCTTAGCAACGAACAAGTATCAAATACTCAGGGGCTACTATAAACACTAGTAAGACACACATCAATAACACTGTATATCAAATATACCCTTGTTCACTTTGCCATCCTTCTTATCCACCAAATATTAAAGGGCATTTCCGCTTCCGGTGACCATTTCCTTTGCGGTGTAAGCACTCGGTTTGAGCTTTGGTCAGCTTTGGGCTTCTTGGCGGGAGTGACAACTTGCTTGCTTTGTCGTGGAGAGATCGTGGGTGATTCTTTATTCGGAAAAAGCGTAACGTTCGCCTCCTCCTCTTTATAAGCAGGGGAAACAGGGGCCGTTCCCCCACCTTCGCCATTTGCTGTTGCAATCTCGGAAATCTCCGCCGCTCCCCTCCGCTTCCAAAGACGAAAGGGAGCAGCGCTCCGCCCCCCATCTCCACCAGCGCCATCAACGCCGTCGATCTCCCTCACCGCCTCCGCCATGGCTCCGAAAGCCGGAAAGGGGAAGGCCGCGAAGGCTGCGGCCGCGAAGGCTGTGAAGTCGGCCGAGGCGCAATGGCTTGGCTGCGAAGGCGGGCCACTTTCCCCAGAACTCTCCTTGAAGAGCTGAGAGTGGTACTACCTCTTTCGTGAGCCTTGGCGCATCCGTGCCGCGAAGGTACTCTTCGCCGTTACTCTGAAAAAAGGCTCCGGTTGGTGGATCGCTTTCTTCCCCTTGTTCTTCTCTGTGGGCTCTGCCGCCCTTCTCTGATTTTTACGTGATATCGCGAACACCTCGGGTTTCATATCCTTGACTTCACCCCCAATGCCGTTCGACCATGGCGGTTTTAGCACATCTCTGCGAAAACTTTGTCGAATCCACCAAGCGTAGCCCTCTTCCGCCACTTCTTCATGCCTCGTTAGAGAGAGGAACCTCTTGCCGGCGGGATCGCTGGATCTCGCGATCCGGCAAGAAAGAGACCTATCTGGAGGGGAGCTCCGTAGCAAGTGGGAGGTGTGGAAGCAGATTAGTCTTTGGGTCGTGAGGAGAACCCGCAGCTGTTTACCTCTGCGCCAAACCCTGCAGTGCGCCGCAATGATTGGGCGCCCTGTCGCGGGGCGATGACAAGCTGAAGATCGCCACCACCGGATCTTGCGCCTCGGGCTTGCCGGGTGACTATAAGCGCTATCGGTGCAATTTCCTCCGCCGCCTCGCCCTCTGCGGCGAGGAAGGCTTCGCTGAGAATTCGGGGCGGCGGATATCATGAGGCTGCGCCGGGCCTCAACTTTAATTTCACCGTCACAGGTTGGGCGGGATACTCAAGAGATATTTAAGCACGACCCTCAACATCCCGAATGGTTCGAGGTTGCGGCGGCGTTGTTCCTTTGCAACAACTCCTCGCGACCGCATCTGCATAATGATGCCGTTGTGCGACTTCGCGCGGATCGTCCCAACAGCAAGAACCTGCCGGCGGCGTCGTGCAGCGGTTCTTCGACGACTGGTGGAAGTGGCGGTCGATCTTGGCGAAAAAAGCTCCTCACCAGCGACACCACCGAGCAAGAGATGGAGCGCATCGCCACCGGGCGGAAGAAGCGGCGGCAGCCGCAGCCATGGTGAGTTCGGGTTCACCGTGGAGAAGCGAGCGGCGGCATCGGCGGCAAGCTGGTCGAACAAGAGTGGCCCAAAGATGAAGAAGAGCTTGCCTTTTGGCGCCATTCGGCGAGCCAGCAGGGGTGCGGCGGTCTGCCATCTTGAGCAGCTTGCATAGCAGGGCCATAGCGCAGCCCCTCGCAGCCAGAAAGGCGCCTCGAAGGGCGGGGCAGCAGCAGGCGGCACAAGCGGGCCCAACAACCGCTGGCGCCCAGCAGCAGCTCCGCTCCATGGCAACCACAGTTGCCTGTGGCGCCTTCCATGGCGGCAAGCTGGGCAGAGGTCGTCTCGGGCGCCCGCCGCAGCTCCGCCAAGCGGCCAGGGATCCCCTCCTCCGCCTCGTCGCACCAAAGGTGGGCGAACCGACCTCTCCGCACTCAGCTCGGCGAGGAGGAAGAAGAAAATGAATCCTCTTGTTGTTCTTGTAGTTCTTCAATTTGTCGTTCTTGTCTTGCATCGATCTGATTTACTCTAGACTTATTCCGTTTGAGGACCTTTGGCGAGAGGGTGGCGAAGAGGCCAAGGTTCGGTGGTTGTCATCGAGGGCGAGCCGACCCATGGCGGCAGGAAGCGCGCCGAGATTCCTGCCGGATCCGGCCACTACTCGGCAGCCCAGCGCAGCCCAGCGTAAGTACTTGGTTTCTTTTCGCTGTTAGCTGTGCATGAGTGCCCTTTCTTTCCTATCAAGTGAATATTTGTTTTGCGAGGCGAGAACAACTTCACCGGAGGGCACAGAAATCCCTTCCGACTCGTCGTCGCTTACCGACTTCGCCGCCAAGGGCTGACTCCCGGCAAGGGCGCTCTCCGGCAAGGAGGAGTCTCCGACAAGGACAGCGCCAGCGATACCCGGTGGTGGAGCCCATATTTGTGGACCCAGCAGGGTAATCTTTCTTGCTGAAACTTCCCTTGAGTTTTCTTCTTGATTTCTCTTTTGATCATTTGCTTGACTTTTCTCCCTCTTAGGCCTTCAGATCCACCCTCCACGGGCCGATGAAAACCGAGGCCACCGGCGAGGAAAGCGATGCTGCAACAACAGCGGCGTTGCCGCCACGAAAAAGGAGGCGGTGGCGATCCGCCCATGAGAGCCGCCAAGGCTCTTTGGCGCGAAAGTGGCGAGGGTCAGCGGTCTGCCAGCGACCTGAGGTGCGAGGCGCAAGCGCTACACCGACCGCCGATCCCTCTGCCGCTAATGCAGCGCCCGGGCTCGAAGACCCGGTCTGGCGCCTACTTGAAGGCGGCAGCGTCTTCATCAAGCTTCCACAGGAGTCGAGCTCGAGGCGCGGTCGAGAGAAGCTTTTGTGGAAGTGCTCGCCTCCGCCGGGCTGGCGCTGGTCGGCCAGTAAGCAGCAGCGGCAATGGCGAGTCGAGGAGAACAGCTGCTCCGGAAACTGGTGTCGCTCTACGCTCGACAAGCCAAAGTGGAGTCGGGAAGTGCTTGTCGCGAGCGGAGATGATATTGAAAGCGTGGAGGAGCTCGGGAGGCGTAACCGGGAGCTCTCCGGGCCATTGTAGAGGCGGGCACAGCTTGTCGAGCGAAGCGTTCATCCTTGAGAAGGCGAGGCCGAGGAACCGAGAGGCTTGCCGCGAAGAGCTGTCCACGGGAAAGGAGGCCGGCCTTGCGGAAAGTCAATCTGGACAACTATGAGGAGGAGCTTGCCGTCTTGTGAGCAATCATTGGCGGGGCTCTCAAGGAAGCAAAAGGGCGCTGCCGCGCTGCAGAGCCGCCAAGAAGAGTTGGAGACAAATGTGGCGCGGCTAGAGGCGATCTTAAGGCGAAGGAAGAAGAGCTCGCTGCGCAGCGGCCTTGGCGAAGAACGCCCCTGCCCATGGTGATCTGCAAGTTCAACTCGCCGATAAGGGCAAGGAATTGAACACCCAAAGACTCAAATGTTGATCTGGAGCTGAAGCTGGTCCGCTGACTAAGCTAGGCAGCGCCAAGAAGCAAGAGGAGGACTTGAAGGAGAGATCAAGGCCAGCGAAGAGCTGCTAACGAGGGCTGCGAGACTCAAAACACCTTTAGGGCTATGGTGGAGCTCACAGACGAGAGGGCCTTGTCAACATTGCTGCGATCATCGGCGAGGGCTGGCGGGGCTGGGGATGGAGGGCCTCGGGTACTCCTCGGCGAGAACCTCCAACCCAGCGTAATCTCACCTGTTCTTCAAAGGCGTGGCGGCGGGCCTCCGGCAACTCCTGGAAAGGATCCCGAAGCAGCTGGCCGGCAGAGTCGTGCACGATCGTGCGAGTTGGAGAAGGTCTTTGGTGAAGGTGGCGTTCCGCAACCCGGCCCTCAACCTCACCAACATCCTCAAGAAGGCTGTCGTGGCCGCTGATCTTAGCGCTCAAGGCCCTTATCGCACCATTGTGGACAAGGTGAGCGAAGTCAAGAGAGTTGGGCGGTCGTGTGGACTAGACCGCCCGTTTTTCCTTTCCTTGCCGCTGCTAGACATGTTATGGGAACAATCCATTAAAGCGCGGCAAGCTATTTGTATAATATAACTTTATCTTGGGCGATTACTTGCTATGTTATTTCCTTTACTTGATTCCTTCCTTTGTATGCTTTTACCCTCGCTTTTAGGGAACTTATGGCGTAGGCACCCTTGCCTTGGCGCTGAGTCTTGAGCACGTCGGCAACCTCTTGGCGGTGCTACCTCCGACAAGAAACCTTGTAACTAGTTGCAGCACACTTAAGTTGTTGGCGGACTCGAAACAAAGTAAGGCGCAGCTAGCTCTGAGTTAGTTCCTCCGCAGGTTTCCCATACAAAAGCACGGTCGTTCAAGGAAGATAACTTAAAAATTTAAAACTGATTGCTCAAATTTTGGCAACTTAGCTTTTATGTAAATGCATTTCTCGGTAAGGTAAAACTTGCTTGAGCGGCGCTGGTCCATACCATTATCTTCTCCTCCCCGGCAAACTTGTCTTGTGAGAACCTTTCCGTTCTTTGAGAAGAAGAAAGAAGAGAAAAATAAAGATATGGAGCCTTGAGGCTCGTTATTGCTTACCGGGGTAGGTGCTGCACAAAGTGTCGAGAAAATACATCACGAAAAACAAAGAGCATGAAATTGACAAGGTGTCGGAGCACATGAATTTATTTATGCAGGATCTGCGCGGCTTTGTACAAAGGTTACATGCAACAGCAAGGCTTGTACAAAAGGTGGTTCTTTGGAACAGTTCGAACAACCGCGCCTTACGGGTAAAACTTACGAAGATGCTCAATGTTCGAGTTGCTCACGGAAAGCCATCTTGGTCTCAAAGCGGACAGCGCGGGCCTAGTGACTCGTTCACCGGTAAGGGCCTTCCCACTTCGGCGTCAACTTGTTGGAATTCTTGGCGGTGAACCCGCCCGAAGAACAAAGTCACCTTCCTCGAGACTTGGGCATTAACTGCGGCTATGGTAGCGGTGCAAAGCTTCTGGTAGCGAGCAGCTCGTCTGACAGCTGAAGCGGTCTTCCTCAAGGAAGCAGCGTCATCTTATCGCAGCTGCTCTTGCTCAAGCTCATCATAAGCGAGTCCTCGGCGACCCGTATCTGAGTTCCGTGGGGAGACTGCCTCCGCTCCGTGAAGCGAGGCGAAAGGTGTCGGCGATGGCTCGATTTGGCGTCGTCTGATCGACCAAGAACCACGGCAGCTCCTCGATCCAGTTCTTTTCGCACTTGTGCAGCTGTCGAAAGTCCTGGTCTTGAGCCGCGCAGCGCGCCAGCGTTGCCCTCTCCGCTTGACCGTTGCTTCTCGGGTGAGCAACGAAGCGAAGCAGATCTTGGCGCCAAGATCTTGCGTCTTGCATGAAGGTGCGGCTCATGAATTGCATGCCGTTGTCGGTGATGATCCTGTTAGGGACCTGAAGCGGCAAACAATCGACACGAAGAACTTATTCTTGTTGTCTGTCACCTTCCTCACTGCTTCCACTTCCGGCCACTTTGTGAACTTGTCGATTACAGCGTACAAGTACTCAAATCCCAAACAGCTCGGGGAAAGGGGCGAGGATGTCGAACCCCGGACGAAAATGGCGGGATAAAGGGATCGTCTGGAGAGCTTGGCTGGCTGGTGTATCTGTTTGGAATGAAGCAGCACGCTTCACACTTGGTTACTTGTGATTGCATCTGGAGGCTGTTGGCCAAAAAAACCTTGCGGAATGCTTTGCGGCAAGTGCTCTTCGCCAATGTGGTGGCCACATATGCCTCCATGTATCTCCGCCAATAGCTCTTGTCCATCTTCAGGGAATGCACTTCAATTTCACTCTGTTGAATCTTCTTACATGCAGTATGTAAATCGACAAACTGGTACATATGATTGCAGTCTACTCTCTCCGCTTCTTCTTGCTCCTCGGGTAGTTCTCTGTTTGAAGGAAATGGACAATCTGTTGTGCCCATCTTTGGAGCTTCTTGGCTCGACAACAAGGACTAAAGGCACATATCTTTCTTGCTTGGGAACATCCGCTTCTCTGACAGAACCTGCGGCTCGGCGGGCGGGATGTTCCCGGCAAGCTTGCGGAGCAAAACTTGTCGGGGCGTCAGCTTCAGCGGAGAAAACCCTAGGGCTTGTCGGGCGGATTGCTCCTCGGCACTCTTAGTGTTGATTTTGGAGACTTTCTTGGCGGCGGCTTGAGGGAGCTCTGGGAAAGTAGTCACGGAAACCAACTTCCTTTTCTTGCTCTGTCCGGTTGATGGTGTTCTGAGATGGTTGAGTCAGCTTGAGCACAAAGATCCCTGGTTCCACGAGTAACTTAAGTCTTGGCGCACTTTGTGAGGCCATCTGCAATGTCGTTCTGAGCTCTCGGAACATGTTCCATCTATAGGCCGTCAAAGTGTTGTTCCAACTTTCTCACTTCATCAATGTAAGCTTCCATCAACAGACTCTGATAATCTTTGTTCACTTGGCGGACGACAAGCTGTGAGTCACCACGACAATGAGCTTCTTGATCCCAAGGTCTCTGCAATCTGAGTCCGGCAAGCAGACCTTCATACTCTGTAGTATTGTTTGTCGCTTGCTCCTTGGGAAAGTGCATCTGGACCACGTACTTGAGGTGCTCTCCGGTGGGTGCGACAAGTAACACGCCCGCACCGGCGCCTTGCAGCGAGAAGGCACCATAGAAGTACATGACCCATTCTTTGTTTGCCTCCTTGACGGGGATGCTCGTCTCCGGAATTTCTTCATCAGGTGTTGGCGTCCATTCCGCTATGAATTCTGCCAATGCTCGGCTTTGGATAGTTGAGGTACTCTCAAACTTGAGGCCAAAGCTTGACAGTTCCAGTGCCCACTCGACAATCCTGCTGTTGTACGGATTACGCAATATTCTCTTCAGCGGAAAGTGGTGACAAGCTGTGATCTCATGTGCTTGAAAGTAATGGCGCAGCTTCCTCGAGGCCATGAGAAGGCGAAAAGCAACACACACGCAGTACCTTGACCTAGCCCCTGCGGAAAGGAGCTGACAAAGTAAAGCTAGGCGCTATACCATCTTTTACGCTTCTCTTCTTGTGGCTGTCTGAGATACATCCTTATCGGGACGAGAGCTTGTCGGGAAGCCTGTGCTTGTCGCTGGGCGCGCTTGCATGATCGGTTGGCTCATCATCCGCCTCCCTTTCGCTACTAACGCAGCACTAACCACTTGATTAGTTGCCGCTAGATATAGCAACAACTTCTCTTGCTGACTTAGGTGCGACAAGTATTGAGTGGAGGACAGGTATCTCTTCAAGTCTCTGCGTGCAGCCTCCACTTCGGAGTCCATTTCATTGGACCTGCCTTTTCAATATTTTGAAAAATGGCGGTAGCGCTCAGCAGAACTTAGATGTTGGGGAGCGTAGTAATTTCAAAAATTTTCCTCGCTACGCAAGATCATGGTGATGTATAGCAGCGAGAGGGAGAGTGTTGTCTACATACCCTCGTGAGACCGAAGCGGAGCGATCTGGCGTAGAGGAAGTAGTCGTCACGTTCTCCTCGCGATCCGACCGATCCGGCGCCGTTACTCCGGCGCCCCGAGTTCTTGACACGTACAGCTCGATGGCGTCCCTCGTACTCCGATCCAGCCGAGTGTCGAGGAGAGTTCGTCGGCCTGACGGCGTGGTGGCGATCTTGATGTTTCACGGCGCGGGGCCGCCTAAGCTTGCGACGGTATAACGAGGTGGAATATGGTGGAGGGGGCACGCTGCGGCTAAGAGCGATCTCACGATCAACTTGTGTGTCAAGGTGCCCCCTGCCCCGTATATAAAGGAGCAGGGGAGGGCGGCGGCCAAGGAGGCGCGCAGGGGAGTCCTACTCCCCTGGGAGTAGGATTCCCCCAATCCTAGTTGGACTAGGAGAAGGGGAGGGAAAGAGAGAGAGGAGGGCCCCTTCTCCTAGTCCTAATAGGACTAGGGAAGGGAGGCGCGCAGCCCTCTTGGGCTGCCCTTCTCCTTTCCTCAAGGCCCATAGAGGCCCATTTACCTCCGGGGGTTCGGTAACCTCCGGTACTCGGTAAATTCCGTTTTCGCCGGAACCATTCGAACTCCAAACATAGGCTTCAATATATCAATCTTTATGTCTCGACCATTCGAGACTCCTCGTCATGTCGTGATCACATCGGGACTCGAACTCCTTGGTACATCAAAATACATAAACTCATAATAAGCATCGCCGAAACCTTAAGCGTGCGGACCCTACGGTTCGAGAACAATGTAGACATGACCTAGAACTATTCACGGTCAATAACCAACAGCGGGACCTGGATGCCCATATTGGTTCCTACATATTCTCTGAAGATCTTTGTCGGTCGGACCGCATAACAACATCGTTGTTCCTTTGTCATCGGTATGTTACTTGCGAGATTCGATCGTCGGTATCAATACCTAGTTCAATCTCGTTACGGCAAGTCTCTTTACTCGTTCCGTAATACATCATCTCACAACTAACTCATTAGTTGTAGTGCTTGCAAGGCTTGAGTGATGTGCATTACCGAGAGGGCCGAGATACCTCTCCAGAGCAATCGGAGTGACAAAACCTAATCTCGAAATCGCCAACCCAACATCGCCTTTGGAGACACTGTAGTACTCCTTTATAATCACCCGATTCGTTGTGGCGTTTGGTAGCACCAAAGTGTTCCTCCGGTAAGCAGGAGTTGCATAATCTCATAGTTACGAGGAACATGTATAAGTCATGGATAAAAGCGGTAGCAACATACTAAGCGATCGTGTGCTAAGCTAAGGGAATGGGTCATGTCAATCAGATCATTCTACTAATGATGTGACCTTGTTAATCAAATAACAACTCCTTGTTCATGGTTAGGAAACATAACCATCTTTGATTAACAAGCTAGTCTAGTAGAGGCATACTAGTGACATGTTGTTTTGTCTATGCATTCACACATGTATCATGTTTCGGTTAATACAATTCTAGCATGAATGATAAACATTTATCATGAAATAAGGAAATAAATAATAACTTTATTATTGCCTCTAGGGCATATTTCCTTGATCTCCCACTTGCACTAGAGTCAATAATCTAGATTACATAGTAATGATTCTAACACCCATGGAGTCTTGGTGCTGATCATGTTTTGCTCGTGGAAGAGGCTTAGTCAGCAGTGCGCAACATTCAGATCCGTATGTATCTTGCAAATCTCTATGTCTCCATCTGGACTAAGTCCGGATGGAATTGAGGCGTCTCTTGATGTGCTTGGTCCTCTTGTGAAATCTGGATTCCTTTGCTAAGGCAATTGCTCGATATTGTCACGAAGATTTTCATTGGACCCGATGCACTAGGTATGACACCTAGATCGGATATGAACTCCTTCATCGAGACTCCTTCATTAGCTGCTTCGAAGCTGCTATGTATTCCGCTTCACATGTAGATCCCTTCTGACGCTTTGTTTAGAACTGCACCAAGACAGCTCCTCCGTTTAGTGTAAATCGTATCCGGTCTGCGATTTAGAATCGTCCGGATCGGTGTCAAAACTTGCATCAGCGTAACCGTTTACGATGAGCTCTTTGTCACCTCCATATCTGAAAACATATCCTTAGTCCTTTTCGGTATTTGGGATGTTCTTGACGCTGTCGATGATCCACTCTGGATTACTTTGGTACCTCCTGCTAGGCTTATAGCAAGGCACACATCAGGTCTGGTACACAGACATTGCATACATGATAGAGCCTATGGCTGAAGCATAGGAACATCTTTCATTTTCTCTCTATCTTCTGCGGTGGTGGGCATTGAGTCGACTCAACTTCACACCTTGTAACACAGGCAAGAACCCTTTCTTTGCTTGATCCATTTGAACTTCTTCAAAACTTTGTCAAGGTATGTGCTTTGTGAAAGTCAATTAAGCGTCTTGATCTATCTCTATAGATCTTAATGCCCAATATGTAGCAGCTTCACGAGGTCTTTCATTGAAAAACTCTTATTCAAGTATCCTTTATGCTATCGAAATTCTATATCATTTCCGATCAGCAATATGTCATCTACATATAATATCGAAATGCTCTGAGCTCCACTCACTTTCTTGTAAATCTGAGGCTTCTCCAAAAGTGCTGTACAAACCAAATCTTTGATCACACTATCAAAGCGTTTATTCTAACTCGAGATGCTTGCAGTCCATATATGGATCATTGGAGCTTGCACACTTTGTTAGCTCCTTTGGATCGATAAAACCTTACGGTTGCATCATATACAACTCTTCTTCGAGAAATCCATTCAGGAATGCAGTCTTTACATCCATTTGCCAAATTTCATAATCATAAAATCGGCAATTGCTAACATGATTCAGACGGACTTAAGCATCGCTTCTGGTGAGAAAGGTCTCATCGTAGTCAATCCCTTGAACTTGTCGAAAACCTTTTGCGACAAGTCGAGCTTTATAAACGATAACATTACCGTCGGCGTCGGTCTTCTTCTTGAAGATCCACTTGTTTTCTATTGCTTGCCTACCCTCGGGCAAGTCAACCAAAATCCATACTTTGTTTTCATACATGGATCCCATCTCAGATTTCATGGCCTCAAGCCATTTTGCGAATCTGGGCTCACCATCGCTTCTTCATAGTTCGTAGGTTCATCATGATCTAGTAGCATGACTTCGAACAGGATTACCGTACCACTCAGTGCGGATCTTACTCTGGTTGATCTCGAGGTTCTGATAGTAACTTGATCTGAAGTTTCATGATCAACATCATCAACTTCCTCACTACTTGGTGTAGGTGTCTCGAAACGGTTTACTGCGACGAACTACTTTCAAGTAAGGGAGAAGGTACTATTACCTCATCAAGTTCCACTTTCCTCCACTCACTTCTTTGAGAGAAACTCCTTCTCTAGAAAGGATCCATTCTTAACAACAAATGTCTTGCCTTGGATCTGTGATAGAAGGTGTACCCAACTGTCTCCTTTGGGTATCCTATGAAGACACATTTCTCGATTTGGGTTCGAGCTTATCAGGTTGAAGCTTTTTCACATAAGCATCGCATCCCCAAACTTTAAGAAAGCGACAACTTTGGTTTCTTGCTAAACCACAGTTCATAAGGTGTCGTCTCAGCGGTTTTGACGGTGTTCTATTCGGTGTGAATCGGCCGTCTCTAGAGCATAACCCCAAAGCGATAGCGGTAAATCTGTAAGAGACATCATAGATCGTACCATATCTAGTAAAATCACGATTCGACGTTCGGACACACCATTACGTTGTGGTGTTCGGGTGGCGTGAGTTGAAACTATTCGCATTGTTTCAAATGTAGACCAAACTCGTAACTCAAATATTCACCTCCACGATCGGATCGTAGAAACTTAATTTTCTTGTTACGATGATTTTCAACTTCACTCTGAAATTCTTTGAACTTTTCAAGCGTTTAGGACTTATGTTTCATTAAGTAGATATACCCATATCTGCTTAAGTCATCTGTGAAGGTGAGAAAATAACGATATCATACGAGCCTCAACATTCATCGGACCACATACATACGTATGTATGATTTCCAACAAATCTGTTGCTCTCTCCATAGTACGGAGAGCGGTGTTCTAGTCATCTTGCCCATGAGGCACGGTTACATAAGTGCCAAGTGATTCATAATCAAGTGACTCCAAAAGTCCATCGATATGGAGTTTCTTCATCGCTTTACACCGATATGACCTAAGCGGCGATTGCCACAAATAAGTTGCACTATCATTATCAACTCTGCATCTTTTGGTTTCAACATTATGAATATGTGTATCACTACTATCGAGATTCATCAAAATAGACCATTCCTCAAGGGTGCATGACCATAAAGATATTACTCATATAAATAGAACAACCATTATTCTCGATTTAAATGAATAACCGTCTCGCATCAAACAAGATCCAGATATAATGTTCATGCTCAGCGCATGGCACCAAATAACAATTATTTAGGTCTAAAACTAATCCGAAGGTAGATGTAGAGGTAGCGTGCCGACCGCGATCACATCGACTTTGGAACCATTTCCCAGCGCATCGTCACCTCGTCCTTTGCGTGTTAAGCAATCCGTAGTCCTGTTTGAGTTGCAAATATTAGCAGCAGAACCGATATCAAATACCAGTGCTACTGCGAGCTCTAGTAAGGTACACATCAATAACATGTATATCACATATACCTTTGTTCACCTTGCCATCCTTCTTATCCGCCAAATACTTGGGGCAGTTCCGCTTCGATGACGATCGCTTGCGGTAGAAGCACTCGATTTCAGGTTTAGGGCGGACTTGGGTTTCTTCTCTGGCGACAACTTGCTTCTTTGTTCTTCTTGAATTCCTTCTTCTTCCTTTGCCTTTCTTCTTGAAACTAGTGGTCTTATTGACCATCAACACTTGATGCTCCTTCTTGATTTCTACCTCCATGACCTTTAGCATTGCGAAGAGCTCGAGTATAGTCTTTACTAACCCTTGCATATTATAGTTCATCACGAAGCCTTTGTAGCTTGGTGGCGGTGATTGGAGAATTCATCAATGACACAATCATCCGGAAGATTAACTCCCAATTGTGTCAAGTGATTGTAGTACCCGGACATTACGAGTATATGCTCACTATGAACTATTCTCCTCCATCTTGCAGCTATAGAACTTATTGGAGACTTCATATCTCTCAATCCGGGCATTACATTTGGAATATTAACTTCAACTCTGGAACATCTCATATGCTCCATAGCGTTCAAAACGTCGTTGAAGTCCGGTTCTAAGCCGTAAAGCATGGCACCTTGAACTATAGAGTAGTCATCAGCTTTGCTCTGCGGGCGTTCATAACATCTGCGGTTGCATCAGCAGCGCACTGTCACCTAGCGGTGCATCGGGGCGTAACTCTTACGTGCAGCAATGAGGATGATCCTCAAATTACGGACCCGATCCGTGTAATTGCTACCATCATCTTTCAACTTTGCTTTCTCAAGGGCGCATTAAAATTCAACGGAACAACGGCACGAGCCATCTATCTACAATCAAACATAAACAAGCAAGATACTATCGGTACTAAGTTCATGATAAATTTAAGTTCAATTAATCATATTACTTAAGAACTCCCACTTAGAAAGACATCTCTCTAGTCATCTAAGTGATCACGTGATCCAAATCAACTAAACCATAACCGATCATCACGTGAAATGGAGTAGTTTTCAATGGTGAACATCTTATGTTGATCATATCTACTATATGATTCACGCTCGACCTTTCGGTCTCCGTGTTCGAGGCCATATCTGCATATGCTAGGCTCGTCAAGTATAACCGAGTATTCTGCGTGTGCAAAACTGGCTTGCACCGTTGTAGATGGACGTAGAGCTTATCACCCGATCATCACGTGGTGTGCAGGCACGACGAACTTTGGCAGCGGTGCATACTCGGGAGAACACTTCTTGATAATTTAGTGAGAGATCATCTTATAATGCTACCGTCGATCAAAGCAAGATAAGATGCATAAAGGATAAACATCACATGCAAATCAATATAAGTGATATGATATGGTCATCATCATCTTGTGCTTCATGATCTCCATCTTGCGGCACCACCATGATCACCATCGTCACCGGTAGCGACACCTTGATCTCCATCGTAGCATCGTTGTCGTCTCGCCAAACTTATGCTTCTCGACTATCGCTACGCTTAGTGATAAAGTAAAGCATTACGAAGCGATGCATTGCATACAATAAGCGACAACCATATGGCTCCTGCCGATTGCCGATAACCGGTTACAAAACATGATCATCTCATACAATAAAATATAGCATCACGTCTTGACCATATCACATCACAACATGCCTGCAAAAACAAGTTAGGCGTCCTCTACTTTGTTGTTGCAAATTTTACGTGGCTGCTACGGGCTTAAGCAAGAACCAGTCTCACCTCGCATCAAAACCACAGCGATACTTCGTCAAATAGACTCGTTTAACCTTCTCAAGGACGGGCGTAGCCACTTTCAGTTCAACTAAAGTGAGAGAGCAGGCACCCACGGTCACCTTTAAGCAGCGAGTGCTCGTGGCGGTGAAACCAGTCTCGCGTAAGCGTCTGGCGTAATGTCGGTGCAGGCGCTTCATCTCACAATACCGCTGAACCAAAGTATGACATCTTTGGTAGGTAGTATGACTTGTATCGCCCACAACTCACTTGTGTTCTACTCGTGCAAAACATCAAACCATAGAAAAAACCTAGGCTCGGATACCCTTTGTTGGGGAGCGTAGTAATTTCAAAAATTTTCCTCGCTACGCAAGATCATGGTGATGTATAGCAGAGAGAGAGAGTGTTGTCTACATACCCTTGTAGACCAAAGCGGAAGCGATCTGGCGTAGAGGAAGTAGTCGTCGTTCTCCTCGCGATCCGACCGATCCGGCGCCGTTACTCCGGCGCCCCGAGTTCTTGACACCGTACAGCTCGATGGCGTCCCTCGTACTCCGATCCAGCGAGTGTCGAGGAGAGTTCCGTCGGCCTGACGGCGTGGTGGCGATCTTGATGTTTCACGGCGCGAGGCTTCGCCTAAGCAGCGACGGTATAACGAGGTGGAATATGGTGGAGGGGCACGCTGCACGGCTAAGAGCGATCTCACGATCAACTTGTGTGTTCAAGGTGCCCCCTGCCCCGTATATAAAGGAGCCAGGGGGAGGGCGGCGGCCAAGGAGGCGCGCCAGGGAGTCCTACTCCCTCAGGGAGTGGATTCCCCCAATCCTAGTTGGACTAGGATTCGGGAGGGAAAGAGAGAGAGGGGCGGCCCTTCTCCTAGTCCTAATAGGACTAGGGAAGGGGGGCTTGCAGCCCTCTTGGCTGCCCTTCTCCTTTCCACCAAGGCCCATCGAGGCCCATTTACCTCCGGGGGTTCGGTAACCTCCGGTACTCGGTAAATTCCGTTTTCGCCGGAACCATTCGAACTCCAAACATAGGCTTCAATATATCAATCTTTATGTCTCGACCATTTGAGACTCCTCGTCATGTCGTGATCACATCCGGGACTCGAACTCCTTGGTACATCAAAATACATAAACTCATAATAAGCATCGCCGAAACCTTAAGCGTGCGGACCCTACGGTTCGAGAACAATGTAGACATGACCTAGAACTATTCACGGTCAATAACCAACAGCGGGACCTGGATGCCCATATTGGTTCCTACATATTCTCTGAAGATCTTTATCGGTCGGACCGCATAACAACATCGTTGTTCCCTTTGTCATCGGTATGTTACTTGCGAGATTCGATCGTCGGTATCAATACCTAGTTCAATCTCGTTACGGCAAGTCTCTTTACTCGTTCCGTAATACATCATCTCACAACTAACTCATTAGTTGTAGTGCTTGCAAGGCTTGAGTGATGTGCATTACGAGAGGGCCGAGATACCTCTCCAGAGCAATCGGAGTGACAAAACCTAATCTCGAAATCGCCAACCCAACATCGCCTTTGGAGACACTGTAGTACTCCTTTATAATCACCCGATTCGTTGTGACGTTTGGTAGCACCAAAGTGTTCCTCCGATAGCAGGAGTTGCATAATCTCATAGTTACGAGGAACATGTATAAGTCATGGATAAAAGCGGTAGCAACATACTAAGCGATCGTGTGCTAAGCTAAGGGAATGGGTCATGTCAATCAGATCATTCTACTAATGATGTGACCTTGTTAATCAAATAACAACTCCTTGTTCATGGTTAGGAAACATAACCATCTTTGATTAACAAGCTAGTCTAGTAGAGGCATACTAGTGACATGTTGTTTTGTCTATGCATTCACACATGTATCATGTTTCCGGTTAATACAATTCTAGCATGAATGATAAACATTTATCATGAAATAAGGAAATAAATAATAACTTTATTATTGCCTCTAGGGCATATTTCCTTCCAACTAGAGCGAAACAACACAAAGGGCAAGATCTTCATCGAGCTCCTCCTTGAGCTTGGTTGCGTCACTGCTTTCGATAACATAGGCACTGCAAACTGGTTTTGGAAGTATCACGGTGAGCCACGAGGACTCAACAATCCCATTACCATGGGTATCAAGACTAGCAAAGCTTAATGGGAAAGGAAGGGGTAAAGTGGTGAGGTTGCAGCAGCGACTAAGCATATATGGTGGCTAACCAGCGCAAATGAGGCGAGAAGAAACAAGCGGAATGGTCGTGAAACTAGCAATGATCAAGAGGTGATCTGAACACCTACTTACGTCAACCATAACACAGAAACCGTGTTCACTTCCCGGACTCCGTCGAGAAGAGACCATCACGGCTACACACTCGGTTGATGGGTTTTATTTCGGATCAAGTGTCAAGTTGTCTACAACCGGACATTAACAAATTCCCATCTGCCACATAACGCGGGCACGGCTCTCGAAAGTTTATACCTGCGGGGTGTCCCAACAGCCCATGACAAGCTCTCGCGATCATCGAAGAATAGACCTTCACCCAAGACACTCCGATCAGACTCGGTATCCGGTACATCAAGACATTTCGACAATGGTAAAACAAGACCAGCAAAGCCGCCGAATGTGCCGACAAATCCGATAGGAGCTGCACATATCTCGTTCTCGGGGCACACGGATTGTCCAAACTTCGGTAAAACCAGCCCTCGAGTTGCCCTGGTGGCCACCGGTGCTCGGTTTGGACCAACACTTAGACAAGCAACGGCCGGGGGTAAAATAAAGATGACCCTTGAGGCGCGACTCCCAAGGGAAAAATAGGTGGTGGTGAGGCAAATGGTAAAAGTCAATGTTGGGCCTTCTTTGGACAAGTTTTATTCAAAGCGGTGTCGGGGGTCCCATAAATCACCCGACCGCGTAAGGGGCGCAAAATCCGGGAACATAACACGGTATGACGGAAAACTAGAGGCGGCGAAGTGGAACAAAACACGGGCATAAGGCGAGCCTTCCACCCTTTACCAAATATATAGATGCATTAATAATATAAGAGATATTGTGATATCCCAACAAAATCCTGTCCACCATGGATAAATCTTCAACTTCTGCAACTAGCAGCGCTATAAGAGGGCTGAGCAAAAGCGGTAACATAGCCAAACAACGGTTTGCATAGGAAAGGTGTCAAGGTTAGAGGTTCATGGCAATATGGGATGGCTGGACAAGCAGGTAATAGGTAGCGCAGCATAGCGAAAAAACGAGGCAACTAGCATAGCAATGATAGTAGTGAGATCGAGGTAGCGGTCATCTTGCACGAAATCCATAAGGAAGAAGAAGCGAGTCCATGAAGAAGATGAGCGGATGAAGCCAAACCAATCGTGAGCGAGCGAATCCTCACGATCATAGCAAGCAGGAACTAACAAGAAGAAGCACACAATATGGTAAACACACCACACATGAACATGACATGATGCACAACAAGCATGATGCATGACCAAGCTACATGAAGCTACTCATGGCAAGAGAAGATGCAAACAAGAACAACACATCAAGGCAAGTTTAAATGAGGTAGGAACAACATATAACAATTCCGGTAAGTCCTCATATGCATATTTCGAAATTGGTCCAGAACTGAATAAACATTATGTTCAAGTTGTTAAACAGCAAGTTAAGATGCACCAAGATGATCTACACGAAATTCTAGTCAAGTTACATATAAAGTTCATTAGATTGAGACTACGGGCTAGAAGATATGAGCAAAACAAGTTAAGCATGGCATTGATGCAAAATGCACCCAAACATCAAGCAAACACACCAAAACAAGGATGCAACATGATAATATGAAGCTACATGCAAAAACAAGCAAGTTTCATATAGAGCACACTCAAAAGCGAACAGCAGGGCAACACATGCACACTATACAAGTCATAGCAACAATCATCCAAAACAGCAACTAGGCATATTGCAAGCATCAAAACAACATGCTACAGCACCCCAACATAATAACAAAAGGCATGGGCATGAAGTACACGTAAAGCATAACAATACATGAACACTGAGCTATCTCCGAAATCACTAGAACATGCTCAAAAACGACATGGAGATATTGCAAGTAATAACAATTTAGGACTTTAGCGAAATAACATCGAGGTTGCAATGTTTAGAGCATTCAAACAACATGTTACAGGAACTTATCATGGCAAACAAAGGCATGGCATGAAACTACTAATAGCATATATCAAAAGACCCTTACTGACCATAAGCCAGAAAGGCACGGAAAATATGATGGCACCCATGTAAACATGGCAAGTTTTATTACAGATTTAAACATGGCAGGAACAACGATTAGTAGGCTTGTTCGTGAGCTCGAACCACTCACTACAGAGCAATTCATGGCATTGCAAGGCAACCAACAGTAAGAAGGCATGTTTATGAAGCTAAGCATGGCAAGAGCAAGGTCATAGCATACGGATCAACTTCTAGCGACCTCGTGAAAATTGAATCTCATGCAAACAATCTGTCGGGAAACATTTTCAAGCAACTTTGGAGCAAGAAATTAACATGTTCCAGCAGGCTATAATTGCAACCAAGGGCATGAATGGGTAGAGCAAGACATGTATATCAAAACATGTTTATAGAGCATCTCCAGATTATGCATAGAATGATTAGTGGAAGCATGTTAACATGGCATCAAAATATAACAGAATCTGTCAGGAAAACAACAACAGCAACTACCCTACTTTACAAGCTCAATGCACTCACTACAAGCAACACAAAAATACAAGGTCAACACCCCTGGAAAGATGGCATGGCCTAGTCCAACATTCATGTAGAGCTCATACTCATAGGATGCACACATAAATCATGGCAAAAATGACAAAAGAGCTCGAGTGATAAGATTCGGAACTAATGATCTGAAGCCTTCTTCCAACAGCATTTCGGGCATCAAGATAAGCTCAAATGCAAATGATGCAATGGAACGAAATGATTTACTCGTCGAGGCGAACAATTTGACATATTATCGCCAAAAGCGGACTACGGATGCGGAGATGTGATGCGATGAAAATGCATGAAAATAAACACAGATTAGGGACTTAGCGAAAATGGACCTCGGGGAAAGTCAACGTGGGTGGTTTCAGCGGGGCGGATCGGTAGGCCTTGGAGCGAGGTTCGCGGGAGTTCGCGGAGTTGCTCGAGGTCTGGAGTGAGTCGAGGGCTCGGAGAGGAAGCCGGCCGGATCGGGGCCGGATCCGGCCCGGAAGCCTTGAGGCCTGAGGCTCCGCCGGCGAAGCCAGCCAGCGATAATGTGATGAGCTCGGCCAGCTGACCA
Source organism: Aegilops speltoides (assembly GCA_021437245.1). NCBI lineage: Eukaryota > Viridiplantae > Streptophyta > Magnoliopsida > Poales > Poaceae > Aegilops > Aegilops speltoides. Next base: position 32,457 of record JAHHZJ010000826.1, read on the forward strand.
ATGATGGTCAGCGTGGAGCTCATGCGAGGCCTCAGAGCAGAAAGTGGCCAGCGCAAGCGGGAGGCCAGGCAGCGCACCAGCGTGTGGCTGTGCGAATGGCAGCCTTGTGATGGCAGCCAGCCAGCGGCCTTGAAGCAGTGCAGTACCGGCGCCGGAGGCAAAAGCCGGCATGCAGCGTGCCAGCGGCAACGGCAAGCAGCAGCGTCTGTGGTGAGGCGCCCGCAGCCTTGTGAGGGCAGGCCTGGCGGAATCTGAAGCCATGGGCGAATCCAGCCCGGCGGCGTGGCCCCATGCGTGAGGAGTGGAGGAGCGGCGGCGGCGGTGTGGAGCCCGATTGGCCGTGGCGGCGTGGCGGACATGTCCGTGGCTGGGCCGGACATGTCCGGCTGCGGGAGGAGGGCCAGCTAGGGTTTGAGGAAAATATCGCGAAAATGGAGGGAGGACCTATTTATAGGTAGAGGGAGCTAGGAGAGTCCAAATGAGGTGCGGTTTTGACCCGCGATCGTGATCGAGCGACCGAGATCATGGAGGGAGTTTGCTGGGCTTTGGGCCACTTTGGAAGGGTGTTGGGCTGCAACACAAAGAGGGCTTCACGGTTACCGTTAACGTTGGAGTATAAACGAACTCAAATGGCACGAAACTTGTGGCGGTCTACGGTGCTATACCAAGGCAGCAGCAAACCTCGGGCCATTCGAGAAAGTTTAATACCCGCACATGAAAAGAGAAGAAGGGGAACAGGAGGACATAGGAGTGCGGATTGCAAAAGCAGACAGACGGAGAAAATGCTCGGAAGCATGAGATGAACATGTATGCTAATCGATGCACATGATGACATGATAAAATGCAGATGATGACATGGCAAAGTGCAACATGCAAGCAAATGACATGGCAACGACGACGAATAAGCTGGCGGACAATGGCGCATCGGATCCGGGTGTTACAACACTCCACCACTACGAGAGGATCTCGTCCGAGATCTAGGATGGCACGGAGGAAAGCGGAAGAGGAAGAGAAGAGGTAAAACTAAGTTGCTTCTTTGACAAACTAGTGAAACCAACAAACCTTGAGAGGAAAACTTGAAAAAGCGAAGGAATTGAAACACTCCGTTAGATAAGAGGAACAAGTGATCGACAAGAACCAAGAAGGTTGCAAAGACATGAACCAAGAGTTTAATGGACTAGGTAGAATTGAAACCACTCGGTTAAAATAAGATGGGAGAGGAAGAAGATTGATATAATTTGGACACTCCGACTATAAATGGAAGGAATTGAACATGAACTTGACAAGATGAGAGGATACTTGATGAAATCAACAACACCTGCAATGGGTAAGAGGATTTAGACAGCACTCCGGTTGAAAGAAGAAAACTTGATAAGATTAAAGATATTGAAGAGATGATACAACACTCCGGTTAAATGGATAAGCAAGAAAAGAACACGACCCTCACAATCGACGATGATGAGTGAAGAGAGCAACATCATAATGCCTCCGGAAGAAACAATAGAAGATAGATCATTGGAATAATAGAATGAAGAAGAAAATGCCAACTTCTGCCACAAATGAACTTGGAAAGCACCCTTCCAAGAAGGTTATAACGGAGTTGTTGGAAAACCAACAACGAAAAGAATAAGCTTGTGGTGGGCTTATGAAAACATCTCAAAATGATGAGGAGAAATTCTGCCACTATTCAAAATCAATTGCTTGCTTGAGATCAATGAAGAGATGAAAACTGCTTTCGCCGAGAGGATAGGTGAAAACTTGGATCATTGATAAACACCATCATAGCAACATTCCTTAGGGAAGGCTTTAGGTGAAATCTATACCAAGATAACTCCAACGAAGAGATTGATGGATTTAAAATACCTCATTCTTGACAACATGTGAATCATGGAACCATGAACTCAAATTATCAAGAATGACATAATACCACCTCAAAATATGGTAGAAAGAATTGCACTCCGGACTACCATATGAAGAAAGCTTGAGCTCCTTAGGAAAGAATCTCGATGAAAACTTTGAGAAGGAATAAATCCTTGATGAACCATCATGTAGAGCCTCCATGAAGAACTCCGGTAAAAAGGATGATAGAGAGAAAGAAGTTGAAAACACAAGGTGAAGCCTTGCAATGATTTAGATGGAGCTCGCGATAATTTGAGCTTGGAACTCCGGGAAAAGAAAGATGAAACAAATGAAACCGAGAATTTTAAGGGCCTCCGGAATAAAGAATTAATCACTTGGATGAACAAGAATAAGAATTATGTTATGCTTATCCTTCACCAATTAAATTGATGACAATCAGCGGTTTGGCATACTACTTATTCTCGTTGAAAAAGTATTGAGAGAGATATAAGCTCAAACTTGGGAAGTCTTCATGAACCACGGTAGGATTGGAAAAAAACGAATGAATTAAATGATAACGAAAGAGGTGAAATCTTGAGCGAACCACCGTAAAATTGAAAGCGAAAGTAGCAAAGGCACAATTCACGGGAAGGATTGGAAAAGCGAATGAAGATACTTGAAGGATTTAGATACAAATGAGCGAATAGATCACTAGCTGATTAGAGAATACTTGAATGATGTCACGGTATGATTTGGAGAGCGATAGCTAAAGCTTGAATGAAGAATCTTGAGATGATGGGCTTCATAAAAAATGGAAAAGACTCCTAAAATGCTCGGATGGGTGAAAAAGATTATCACAATCGAAAACAATTATGAGAGGATGGCAACAAGCTAGCACCATGAATCTTGAAGAGAATAGCGCAAGATTTAAGAGAAACTCTTCTTGGTCCTCAAATGATGAGAATGACAACGAGAAACACCACCAAAAATTATTGAGGCACACGGAAGAATCAAAAGCGAAGAGGTTGAGCCAACTATGAAAAAAATTTGAAAGATCTTGGAGAAAAGCATTTGGTGATGATAACTCATTCTTCGTCAAACTTGGAGAAGAATTTAGGATAGCTCGGGAAAATAGAAGAGTCGGGTAAGATCACAGGAAAAAACACGTGGGTTAGGGCCCCTCAAAAGAACACCGTTGAACAATTTTGAAGAGATTGCACGGTTGAATTAAATGACTTGAATGAGATAGCAATCTTGAAAGAGCTTGAGCGAATCACGAGTGGAAACACGAATCTTGAGATATCTTGAGCACTCGGAATAACAAATAGCGAAGTAGAATGATAATGAGGTGCACGGTATGAGAAGACATTGAAATGAGGAAAAAGGTATATGATCAACACTAAAAGCTTGAATTGGATCCACGGAGAAGAAACAACAATGAAGGATGATGAACTTGAAGCTGTTGAGCATCTTCATGGAAAATCCCGGATAAGAACATTGATTGAAAAGAATGAAGAGACTTCACATGAATAAATGGATACTTGATTAAGAAATCTGAGTCCTTGAAGAAAAAAGGGTGGGAGGGTGGAAAACAAAGGCAACTTGGGGCGGTTGGAACAAACACCGTTGAGAAGAAATGATAATTGGTCTTGCGGATGTTGAAGTGATCGGATCCACTTGAAGAAACACACGGTTGGAAAGAATTTACATGACAATCTCGATGAGCAAAAGGATTAGTATTCACATAGCAATATGAGAACACCGTTTAGGAAAGGTATGGATTCAACATTTGACATGAAGCAACTCAAATACCACAAATAAAACAAAACAAAGGTTGGCTTGCGAGAATAAGCGGAACAAACATATGATAGAATTTCGTCCAAAGTTTTCGTTGTGGGGCCTACGGGCTCAATCGTACAGCACCATCATGTACAAGGCGATTGCACATGACATCTGAAGCGTCCCAGTCGGCATAGCCAAGGACTCTTTAAGACACAATGAGACCCTTTGTAAAACCAACCGTGAATAGGCGGACCACTAGGCGTGAACCCCAATTTCATATCATACATCCATCGGAAAGATATCCTAAGAGCTACTTGAATTCCCACCTATGAAACTCCGAAACTTTACGGTTATGCAATCGGTGTTGGGGATACTGAGAAGCAATATATCTCACCCAAACTAACAATCCCTACATCCATTTGTATCCATCCGTCAACACATAACCAAGAAACCTTGAAATCGTCTACCTCAACCTTGAAAAGCATCCGTTATACGAGTCATGGCAATACTCCGTACTCACCTCGATCTTTGGGTTAGCGGGGTTATCTCACCAACAACTGCATAAAAGAGATTTTCGATGTCGGGTACTAAACTCGGGTATTCGAGAACTGCAATGATAAAATTATGGCGACAACACCTCGAGCTCAACTCCGGGACACGCCACAACCCCTAAATGACGGGAGGCACCAAGACAATGTTGTCATCATAAAACCATCGAACGATTCTAAGATACCAGCGTGATCCTAAAAAAATTTTAGTGAAATTTGAGAGAGAAGAGTCAAAACTCTCGTCGGGATACCTCACGGAAGGTCGAAGGGATGGGGAGTAAAAAAATTCCTAACTCTCCGATATATATAATCCTAAATGACTCAAAACATTTTCTAGACACAACTCGGCCACTAAAAGCGATCAAGCGGTGGGGCTCCTAAGGTCGGGAAGGCTCGATACCAACTTATAGCGCCCTCGATCGGCTATATCTCCCGTGTCGAAGCACGACTTAGAGGCATAACCGCATTGAAAGCAATGTCGCATAAGTGAGGTAATCTTCACACAACCCATGTAATACATAAGGAAAGAGATACATAGTTGGCTTACAATCGCCACTTCACACAATTACATGAATAAAGCATTACATCATCCGGATACAATCAAGGTCCGACTACGGAACCAAAATAAAGAAGAACCCCAAATCGACAAGCGGTCCCGATCGACCCCAAGCTGGGCTGCACTCTTGATCAACTAGAGCGAAACAACACAAAGGCAAGATCTTCATCGAGCTCCTCCTTGAGCTTGGTTGCGTCACCTTTCGATAACATAGGCACACTGCAAACTGGTTTTGGAAGTATCTGGTGAGCCACGAGGACTCGGCAATCCCATTACCATGGGTATCAAGACTAGCAAAGCTTAATGGGAAAGGAAGGGGTAAAGTGGTGAGGTTGCGCGGCGACTAAGCATATATGGTGGCTAACCAGCGCAAATGAGGCGAGAGAAGAGAAACAAGCGGAGCAGTCGTGAAACTAGCAATGATCAAGAGGTGATCACGAACACCTACTTCGTCAAACATAACACGAAACCGTGTTCACTTCCGGACTCCGCCGAAGAGACCATCACGGCTACACACTCGGTTGATGCGTTTTATTTCGGATCAAGTGTCAAGTTGTCTACAACCGGACATTAACAAATTCCCATCTGCCACATAACCGCGGGCACGGCTCTCGAAAGTTTATACCTGCGGGGGTGTCCCAACAAGCCCATGACAAGCTCTCGCGATCATCGAAGGAATAGACCTTCACCCAAGACACTCCGATCGGACTCGGTATCCGGTACATCAAGACATTTCGACAATGGTAAAACAAGACCAGCAAAGCCGCGAATGTGCCGACAAATCCCGATAGGAGCTGCACATATCTCGTTCTCGGGGCACACCGGATGAGCAAACTTCGGTTGGCCAGCCCTCGAGTTGCCACGAGGTGGCCATGGTGGCTCAGTTTGGACCAACACTTAGACAAGCAACGGCGGGGGCTAAAATAAAGATGACCCTTGAGGAGCGACTCCCAAGGGAAAAATAGGTGGTGGTGAGGCAAATGGTAAAAGTCAATGTTGGGCCTTCTTTGGACAAGTTTTATTCAAAGCGAAGCTGTCGGGGTCCCATAAATCACCCGACCGCGTAAGGGCGCAAAATCCGGGAACATAACACGGTATGGCGGAAACTAGAGGCGGCAAGAGTGGAACAAAACACCGGGCATAAGGCCGAGCCTTCCACCCTTTACCAAATATATAGATGCATTAATAATATAAGAGATATTGTGATATCCCAACAAAATCCTGTCCACCATGGAGAAATCTTCAACTTCACTGCAACTAGCAGCGCTATAAGAGGGCTGAGCAAAAGCGGTAACATAGCCAAACAACGGTTTGCATAGGAAAGGTGTCAAGGTTAGAGGTTCATGGCAATATGGGATGGTTGGACAAGCAGGTAATAGGTAGCGCAGCATAGCGAAAGAATGAGGCAACTAGCATAGCAATGATAGTAGTGAGATCCGGGTAGCGGTCATCTTGCACGAAATCCGCAAGGAAGAAGAACGAGTCCATGAAGAAGACAAGCGGATGAAGCCAAACCAATGCGTGAGCGAGCGAATCCTCACGATCATAGCGAAAGCAGGAACTAACAAGAAGAAGCACACAACATGGTAAACACACCACACATGAACATGACATGATGCACAACAAGCATGATGCATGACCAAGCTACATGAAGCTACTCATGGCAAGAGAAGATGCAAACAAGAACAACACATCAAGGCAAGTTTAAATGAGGTAGGGAACAACATATAACAATTCGGTAAGTCCTCATATGCATATTTCGAAATTGGTCCAGAACTGAATAAACATTATGTTCAAGTTGTTAAACAGCAAGTTAAGATGCACCAAGATGATCTACACGAAATTCTAGTCAAGTTACATATAAAGTTCATTAGATTGAGACTACGGGCTAGAAGATATGAGCAAAACAAGTTAAGCATGGCATTGATGCAAAATGCACCCAAACATCAAGCAAACACACCAAAACAAGGATGCAACATGATAATATGAAGCTACATGCAAAAACAAGCAAGTTTCATATAGAGCACACTCAAAAGCGAACAGCGGGCAACACATGCACACTATACAAGTCATAGCAACAATCATCCAAAACAGCAACTAGGCATATTGCAAGCATCAAAACAACATGCTACAGCACCCCAACATAATAACAAAAGGCATGGTCATGAAGTACACGTAAAGCATAACAATACATGAACACTGAGCTATCTCCAGAAATCACTAGAACATGCTCAAAACGACATGGAGATATTGCAAGTAATAACAATTTCAGACTTTAGCAGAAATAACATCAGGTTGCAATGTTTAGAGCATTCAAACAACATGTTACAGGAACTTATCATGGCAAACAAAGGCATGGAATGAAACTACTAATAGCATATATCAAAAGACCCTTACTGACCATAAGCCAGAAAGGCACGGAAAATATGATGGCACCCATGTAAACATGGCAAGTTTTATTACAGATTTAAACATGGCAGGAACAACGATTAGTAGGCATGTTAGTGAGCTCGAACCACTCACTACAGAGCAATACATGGCATGGCAAGGCAACCAACAGTAAGAAGGCATGTTTATGAAGCTAAGCATGGCAAGAGCAAGGTCATAGCATACGGATCAACTACTAGCGACCTCGTGAAAATTGAATCTCATGCAAACAATCTGTCAGGAAACATTTTCAAGCAACTTTGGAGCAAGAAATGAACATGTTCCAGCAGGCTATAATTGCAACCAAGGGCATGAATGGATAGAGCAAGACATGTATATCAAAACATGTTTATAGAGCATCTCCAGATTATGCATAGAATGATTAGTGGAAGCATGTTAACATGGCATCAAAATATAACAGAATCTGTCAGGAAAACAACAACAGCAACTACCCTACTTTACAAGCTCAATGCACTCACTACAAGCAACACAAAAATACAAGGTCAACACCCCTGGAAAGATGGCATGGCCTAGTCCAACATTCATGTAGAGCTCATACTCATAGGATGCACACATAAATCATGGCAAAAATGACAAAAGAGCTCGAGCTGATAAGATTCTGGAACTAATGATCTGAAGCCTTCTTCCAACAGCATTTCGGGCATCAAGATGAGATCAAATGCAAATGATGCAATGGAATGAAATTATGTACTCGTCGAGGCGAACAATTTGACATATTATCGCCCAAAGCAGACTACGGATGCGGAGATGTGATGCGATGAAAATGCATGAAAATAAACACAGATTCGGGACTTAG